>NW_026847882.1:21950726-21965664 GCF_025583915.1 Anolis sagrei ordinatus | reverse complement strand
AATACATGCGCAAGCGCAAAACCACATATATACACATACACACACAAAACACATATACACAGTCTGGGCCACAGCAACACGTGGCAGGGGATGGCTACTACACAATAAAGCAACAGTAGTAACAGTGAGATTACGACAAAGAATTAAGTGTGATGAAAAATTTAAGTGCCGTGTTGAACAGGTAAAAGGAAGGGGCCTGACGCTGTTAGGAATTGTGGAAGTTGAAGTCCAAAACAGCTGGAGGCCATTGTGCCTTCATATAACTAGCCTGACCTCATCTATAACATTGATTGAAATCTTAAGGGCAAGCTGTGGCCACCTGTTTCCAAAGCAAAAATACATGCAAGTCCCCATTAAGTGAATGCAAAAGTGCCTCTAACATCTCCTAATGTGTCCGCCCATCACCGCATTACCTTGAAAGTAAAGCCACAGAGATGTGTGAAGAGAGGATACAGGATTAAACACATGATGCCATCACAAGAAATGCAAAGCCGAGGGTGCCACCCAAGCGCCAGATGCGTAGACTCCTGGAATTAGGGATTTACAGTCAGGTGATTGCATTTGCTGATGCCAACAGGAAGGTAAAGATTGTGATGTATATAGTGATGCACTTCATAATCTTAGAACTGGAATTGCATGGTGAGAGATTGAGGACAGAGTGAGAGCACAGAAGGCAGTGAAAGAAAGGACTGAGTGTGGAATGGTTTCCGATGTGGATGGATTTGAGGGAGCTGGTTGCATTTAGGAAGGATGGGCTATAGGTTGGGGAGCCAAGTGTGCCCCGCTTCCAGTCCTAGAGGCAGCCCAGGCCTCTCTGGTCTTGTCTTTTTAGATCTGTGGTTCTCAACCTTCCTAATGCCGTGATGACTTAATCCAGTTTCTCATGTTGTGGTGACCCCCAACCATAACATTATTTTCATTGCTTCTTCATAACTGTCATTTTGCTCCTGTTATGAATCATCATGTAAATACCTGATATGCAGGATATATTTTCATTCACTGGACCGCATTTGGAACAAATACCTGATATGCCCAAATTTGAATACTGCTGGGGTTGGGGGTGGATTGATTTTGTCATTTGGGAGTTGTAGTTGCTGGGATTTATAGTTCACCTACAATCAAAGAGCATTCTGAACTCCACCAATGATTCAATTGAACTAATCTTGGCACAAAGACCAAGAGAAAATACTGAAAAGGTTTGGTGGACATTGACCTTGCGTTTTGGAGTTGTAGTTCACCTACATCCAGATAGCACGGTGGACTCAGACAATGATAGATGTGGACCAAACTTGGCACGAATACTCAATATGCCCAAATGTGAACATTGAGAGTCTGGGGAAAATAGAATTTGACACTTAAGAGTTGTAATTGCTGGGATTTATAGTTCACCTACAATCAAAGAGTACTCTGAACCCAGACCACATTGCATCTGCACCAAACTTGGCACATTATCTACATGGCCAACATTGAATATTGGTTGGGGGAGCTGTTTTTGAATTCTGGGAGTTGTAGCTCACCAACACCGTAAAGGAAGAGAAGGGCAGGTGGAGAGATCTTCAGCCTTTTCTGCCAAAAGGGTTCCTAAGACCATCAGACATGTGTTTGCAATGGTCTTTGGCGACCCCTCTGAAACCCCTCTCACACACCCCCCCCCCAGGGGTTCCGACCCCTAAGTTGAGAAACACTGTATTAGGTGTTATAGAAGTGAAAGGTTTATGCATCTTCCTCCTGTCCTTGCCAGGCATAACAAGGATGGCCTTGGGGAATGAGGCTTCTCCTTCCCTGGAAATAAATGGCTGGGCTTGGATACTCTCCCTGGAAGAGATGGACTAGATCAGAGCTTCTTACAATATTTTTTAATCTGAGGTTTTTTTATGGCTCCAGTTGCCTCAAGAAACCCCAGGTATAGAGGTATAGGCAGTCCCTGACTTACACACATCTAACTCATAGTTACAAAAAAGACTGAGACAACAAGAAGTGAGAGGAACTTCTGCTTGGATGAAAGGGAAATCCATTATCCTGGGGGAAAGGTGTCTCCACTGAAGCTTTATCTCCAATCCTCGTTTCCACAACAAGCCACATTTTTTCAAAATCGAACTCCCACAGGGACAGAGTGAAAAGAAAACTTCTGAACAGGGGCACAGGCAGCAAAGGATACTCCACAGGGGTGTTTGCCCTTCCTGTATATAAATTAGAGTTGTGAGCAGATCTGTTTTCCTTCATTTCATCCACTCTTTCATTGCTTTCATTACCTTCGGGAGCACGTAACAGGAAGCCTCCTCCCGGTACAAAAATCAGCTCAACACGAAAGCAAATGGGAGCCGATCTTAGCTCCTTGTTAGCTTTTTGTGAGCAGCCTCCTTGCCTTGCATGGCTGCCTGCAGCCAAGCGCCTCCTCTGGAGTAAGAGAACTTGCCTACTTGCCTTGGAAAGTGTGTGTGGCCTACAGCTAAGCGCCCCCTCTAGAGTAAATTTGCCTCCTTGCCTTGGAAAGTGCGCATGGTGCACAGGCCCAGAAAGTGCATGCGCCTACCTGCAGACAAGTGCCTCCTGTGGAGTAAACTTGCCTTTTTGCCTTGGAACGTGTGTGTGGCATGCAGGCTCAGAAAGTGCACACGCCTGCCTGCAGACATGTGCCTTCTCTGGCGTAAACTTGCCTCTGTGCCTTGGAAACTGTGTATGGCACGCAGGCTCAGAAAGCACGCACGCCTGTCTGCAGACAAATGCCTCCTGAGTAGTAAACTTGTCTCCTTTCCTTGTAAAGTATGTGTGGTGTACAGGTCCAGAAAGTGCACACGCCTGCCTGCAGCCAAGCACTTTCTCTGGAGTAAACTTGCCTCCTTGCCTTGGAAAGTGTGTGTGGCATGCAGGCCCAGACAGCGTGCATGCCTGTAGCCAAGTGCCTCCTGCAGCCAAGTGCCTCCTCTAGAGTAAGAAACAGGAAAGACACCTCCTTACAGCATGTGCCTCTCTGCAACCGAGCACCTCTCCTCTAGAGTAAAGCTTAAATGCCTAAATGATGGTAACAGGAGCCTGGGAAGCCCTTCTCCAAATAGAAAATTGATATTTTGGCACCTCAGAGTGAAAACATATCTGCTCTTCCAATTTCGGGAGCCTCCCAAAAACATATTGAGGGCCCCAACAAAAGCTGGGACATGAAATGGGTCAATGTTTACCCAGATTGCACAAGTCTAATAGGTATAAGAATCAAACATTCACTGATAATAGAATGGGATTCACAAGGCCAATTGCCTTCTTTGGTGATACATCTGAAGCATTTTCTGCAGCGTCCACTGTAAACACTGTATCTTGTTGCTCACAGATTTGTGTAAATGTCCAGGTGGCATTCAATAACCTTTGACTGTTTCCAAATATTTTGTGACCCCAATATTGAATGAAGGGACCACATTTGAAGCCGGGACCCACAGTTTAAAAGAAGCAGTGGACTAGATGACCTTTGGGGTATTCTGTTACCCTGCAGCTCCTCTCTGAACTTCAAAATGTGGAAATGAACTGCCCACCAGCAATGCATCACCCATCAAGAGGAAGTCCACTTCTGATAGGCAATGCCTGATGAAACTCAGAAGTTGCTCTGAGAGATTCCCACCTGAAACAATAAACAACGCAGCCTCTGGGGAAGGGGATGCATTGGGGAGGGGGCCATCCATTTTCTCTCTTGCTCTCAATGTCTTCCTCTCAATTCAAGGGTACATTGAAGGAGCAGGATGGATTGACACACCAATAAAGAGCAAACGGGACCGAATGCTCTTTCTTGTTTGAAAGACAAACTGGGACAATTTGGGCGGAAGAACAAGATTCAACGGAGAAATCACCAGGTCCATTAAGCCTGCGCTCCCAGCCACCGCCTCCCCAAATGGGGAAGGAAATGGAGACAATCTCGAAAGGGCAATGAAATTGAGAGGTTCTGATGTGCAGCAAACAAACGCAACTTCATAAAATTGCCTATTGCTGCTGCTTTTTTATGGTAATTGCCTCCTTCCACCTGTTCGGCTCGCAGGTGGAGGCTGGGAGGAAGGAATGCGTCTCCGTCAGATATTCCAAGGCAAAGGGGAAATTAGCTTTGCGCTGGAAAGGGCGGGGAGAGAAGTGCCATTCCAGTTCCATGCTTCTATCAAGAAACCCCTTTCCAATGTGTCTCGGAGTTCTCATACCAGGTCCATAATGAAATCGAGCAATTTGGAGCAGCCGCAGATAGTGAGATCCATGCCAGAACCCGAGACCAAGAGTCAAGCCTGTTAAACGGCAAGTGACTCTGAAGCTCAGCCAGCCTGTGGATCTGTGCGCTTGGCGAGTGTAAGGAAGCCCAATCCAATGAAATAACTCTCACCAAGTTAGAGAGAAGTCACCCAGGATTTCATTAAAGTAACTGAAGCTTGCGGTAGCCCACTAAAGATAAGCTGAAATACATAACACAGTAAAACATGCACTTTTATACATTTTCAAGTTCAAAATTATCACCACTCCCAGTTGGACTCAGCTTCGCTACAATTGGTTGAGCCGGTGGGGACTCCCTGAAGAGGTGGGAGATCGGTGTGCCTCAGCCAATGAGAGGGCACCGGCCGCCTCTGATGTAGATTTCCATCTGTCCAATGGCAGGAGAGGAGTGGCAGGTCTCGGAACAATGGGTGAGAGAATGACTTCTGATGAGATTAATCCCTGATGTGTGAACACAATTTTATATTTATTTATTTGTTTGTTTATTTATTTATTTACTGTATTTGCATACCGCCCTTCTCAGCCCTCAGGCGACTCAGGGTGGTTTACAATGGCAATGATTCGATGCCCAAAAACACCATATTTTTTTAAAAACATTAACATATAATATAATACCATAACAAGAATATTAAAGCATAGATCATTTGCGTCTCTTAATAAAAAACATTGTCCCATCTCTGAAACCTTTATTGTCCACTTACGTATTCAGTCTTGATTGAGCCTAGCGCCCCGAGCATCTGACTCCCATACAAATTCCTGCAAGAGTATTGTCCATCCTTGGAAGGATAAATGTCTGGTGGCTGGGAATTAAAAAGGGGGGGAATGGCCTTGGTTTCCCTTGACTGCGAACTCCATACCAGAATGTCCAAGCAGCAACACACAGGATGGTTGGTCTCCATGGTTCTGGTTGACTTCCATGTCACCTGGGTCTTATGGGTTACATTGAGGTAGCTGATTGAATCCAATCATATGTAAATGAAACCTGGCAAGATGTTGGCTGATCTTCCCAAGACAGGAAAAATGCGGGCAAAGGACATTGCAAGGCTAGGCTGGCAGCTTCTCCAACAATTTTATAAAGAGATAGAAAAGCATAAACAAGAATATACATATACACACACGAGGGGCTGTGGTTACAGGGGTATCCCTACTGGAAGCCTGGTCCCCATGGGTTGGGGACTCACACACACATTGGAGTACACAAGATTTCTGAGTGGCTCCTATCCCCCTTGCTCCTTTTATGGGGAAGAAAAATAAGCAAGTAGTATGGGAAAACAAGAGAGGGGAGACATGCACATGAGGGTTCCTTGGGCAAGAGGGCCTGTGGGCTTGAGGAAACATACACAGGGGATCGGTGGACTTGTGGGGGCTTCTAGTGTCCCCAGGCCCAACCTATGTTCAAAACAATACTGGTGGGATCAATGTCTTGGTACTAGGCAAGGGATTCTGTATTAGGTAGTTAGTTGGGGAAAGGAAAGGTAGGATGGGTGGTCATGGGGCTACCAGGAAACCCAGAGTCCCTAGGGGATTATGAATTAGGTGAGGAGTTTTGTGGGGTCAGGGGGATAAGATCACAGATACCGGGGAGGAACCATGGGCCTTTCTATCCACGGTTTAAAGGGACGCAGCCCCTGGAGCTCAGTGTGGGCAGGTTCTAGTTTTATATGTTTAAATGGTGTTTTATAAAGTCATGGTGGTGATAGGGGAGGAGGCACAGATCCTGCAGTGGGTCTGCTGTGGCTTTCCCGGTCTTGTCAGCTGGTGCAAGGAATCCGGAAGTGGGACGAATACTCAATATGCCCAAGTGTGAGTACTGGTGGACTTTGGGGGAAAATAGGCCTTGACATTTGGGAGTTGTAGTTGCTGGAATTTGGGAGTTGTCGTTGCTAGTCCTAGGGTTTATAGTTCACCTACAATCAAAGACCATTCTGAACCCCACCAGTGATAGAATTGGGCCAAACTTCCTACACAGAACCCCCACGCCTTGAAGGGACTCTTTGGCGAGAGCCTCCCTCCAGCCTCGCACGCTCTCCCTCACCTGCACATGCACACCATGCTGCCATGTGCCAAACAGGCAGAGATTATTCAGCCTTCTCTGCCAAAGGGGTTCTCAAGACCATAAGAAATATATCTTTTCTGATGCTCGTGGGCGACCCCTCTGAAACCCTCTCGTGGTCCCAACCCCCAGGTTGACAAACGTTGTTTTACAAGTAATGGTCTTAAAGGTGCTCTCCAAGATGCCTGGAGGAGCCCAGAGTTCAGCACCTTGGATGGTTCCTTTGTAATCAAAACATGGAGTGCACTCCTGTTCTCCCCTCCCCGTAGCCCTCCCCTTGGCTGAGAGGCTGGCCAATCACAGCAGAGGAGGACTTTTGGTGGAAGGATGTGCTGCTTGTTTCTAAAAAGGAAGAGAAGGACAGGCAGAGAGATCTTCAGCCTTCTCTGCCAAAGGGGTTCCTAGGACTATCAGAAATATATGTTTTCTGATGGTCTTTGGTGACCTCTCTGAAACCCGCTTGCAACCCCCTCAGAGGTCCCAATACCCAGGTTGAGAAACACTGCTCTATCTTCCTATTAGTATTCCCTGGGTTGAAAAGCATCTTTTCCTGGTATGGTGCCAGCTCCCATTTACTACCCGACTCTTTCAGGGAGTAAAGGAAGCCATCGGAACCTCATTGCCATATGTGGCCCTGTGTCTTCCAGCCGCGCTCAAGGGCTGACCTACAACGAAGTGCAGAACTTTCCTCCTCTAAGTCTCCCAAAATCCAATTCATCAGAGACCTTTGAGCTTTGGCCAAGAGAACACTGTGAGTGAGACGAAAGCTGCCCTAATTGCCTGGATCGCCTTCTTCCAAAGGAATTTACTTGGCAACCAGAGACCCAGGGCACAAGCGTCTCCTTCTGGGCTCCATGAACACAGCCAATTCTTTGGAACCAAGAAGCGGAGCCAGAGCGAAAGGGTCTTTCATTTGCATTGTTTCCACAACCACCCGCTCTCCTTTGACCTCAGTTGCTTCACAGGAATCTGGCCAGGAAAGACAGCCATTGAGCTGAATAGCTAAATATGTTGCTCCAACAAAAGAGAGTCCACCAACATCTGAGATGGTCTATTCAAATGTTTCTTGACCTTCCTAATGCCGTGACCCCTTAATACAGTCCCTCATGTTGTGGTGAGCCCCAAAAATAACATTATTTTCATTACCATTTCATAACTGTATTTTTTTATTACTTTTTATGACATTTATATGCCGCCCTTCTCACCCCGAAGGGCTATTGTTATGAAGGGTCATGAATTTCTCTGATATGCAGGATGTATTTTCATTCACAGCACCAAATTTGACACAAATACCCAATACGCCCAAATTTGAATACTGGTGGGGCTGTCATGGGAGTTGTAGTTGCTGGGATTTATATTTCATTTCCAATCAAAGAGCAGTCTGAACTCCACGAACGATAGAATCGAACCAAACTTGGCACACAGAACTCCCATGACCAACAGAAAATACTGGGAGGGTTTAGTGGGTGTTGACCTTGATTTTTGGAGTTGTAGTTCACCTTCATCCAGAGAGCACTGTGGATTCGAACAATGATAGATCTGGACCAAACTTGGCACAAATTTTCAATATGCCCAAATGTGAACACCGGTGGAGTTTGGGGGAAGTAGACCTTGGCATTTGGGAGTTGTAGTTTCTGGGAATTATACTTCACATACAATCAAGAGCATTTGGAATTCCACAATGATAGAATTAGGTCAAACTTCCCAACAAAACCCCCATGCCTTGGAGGGACTTGCAGGTGTGAGCCTGTTGCAACTCAGAGTAAGCTTCACCTTGCTTCCAAATGCCACCACACAAGAGCTGTAGTTTTATAGTTTATTGAGGAAAAAATCCAAATCAAAATAAAGAATAAGCATTGCAAAGTTCCAAAGATTAAGGTTAAATGCAGGATACCGTTCCAAAGATCTTCAGGTAAAAGCACGAGACATAATCCTATTGGCAAAGTTCAAACCAGAGTCCCAGGTACAAGCAAGGAAACATTTGCCCCAAGAAGCACAATGCAAGAAGTCCCAGGCGTACTGCTTTCCAGGCTAAGGTTATTCCATGAAGCTTTCAGGCTAATAAGCTACGTTGAACTGACAGTTTCGCTTCCTTTGTGAGAAGCCTAAATACCCTTTTCTAATCATGAAAACATTCTGCTCTCACAGTGGTCCCATGACCTTTCCCTTATCTGGCCTCTCATCTACTAGCTAAGATCAAGGCCTTCACTATCAGTGTGGGAAGACACCTGGGTGCTAACTCCCTTACTGGCATTCCTTTCCTGTGAAAACCGCTTGCTTGAATCTCCCCTATCTGTGAGAGCCTCGGGCTGAGGCACAGAAAAACAGCCAGGAATCTGAATCCCATCATTCTCATCACACTGAACCACAACAGAGCCTCCCTCCAGCCTCACATGCTCTCCTTCACCTGTGCATGCGCACCACGCTGCCATGTGCCGAGCATGCCTGCTCTCCCCTACCCGCTTGGAATCTCAGAAACAGCCCTCCCCTTGGCTGATAGGCCAGCCAATCACAGCAGAAAAAGGCTTTTGGTGGGTAGATTTGTTGTCTCTTTCCAAAAAGGAAGAAAAAGACAGGCTGAGAGATCTTCAGCTTTCTTTGCTAAAGAGGTTCCTAAAATCATCAGAAATATTGTTTTCTGATGGTCTTTGGTGACCCCTCTGAAAACCCCTCATGGCCCTTCCCCAGGGGTCCTGATCCCCAGGTTGAGAAACGCTAGTCTATTCCTCTCCAAAATGACTTTCACCCAAAGAGCTTCATAAGAGAAGGAATTGAAAACCAAGAGCCATTCCTCTGCCTCCTTCCTATCAAGTTGTGTGCAAAAGCACAGCCAAAACACACAATAAAATGCACAGAAGAGACCTGAAAGCTTGCTGGAGTATAGATATCCCACCCAATAATTTCAGCGTAGACCACGTTGTGTTTTCCTTTGGATTTCTCTGGCACCGTTTCATGCTTGGTAACAGGGATGCTGTACTCGTTTATCATGGATCCGTGCATTCTTCAAAAACAAAGCCGACAGTAGTTTCTTCCACAATTCCTAGTGAATTAATTACAGGGATGGAAAAATATATCATTACAGACAAAGTTGCTTTAAACTGCATACAGCTGGGTTGCTTTTGTTGTTTTCAATGAAGGGTCCCGGAACGGAAAGGGTTTGCTTAATTATTTGCACGGCAGATACTTTTGTTTCCATTCTAACTCAGTAATTCCTCTGATACTATACTGGGAAACAATGTTTTCCTGGACTATTTGTGAAAATGACTAATGAGGTCTGGGGAAGGTTTTGCTTTTGTTTTGGTGAGGCAAAAAGATAATTGGATTTGTTTATTATTACCTTGGCTGACTCAAGAAACACTTGGCAATAGGTTGCCATCCACAAAGGGGTGCATCTACACTGCAGAATGAATGCAGATTGACGCCACTTTAATTCAATGCTATCAGATCTTGAGATTCGTAGTTTTGCAAGTCTTTTAGTCTCCTCTGTCAAAGAGCACTGGCGTCGCACCAAACTACAACTCCCAGCATCCCATATCATTGAGCCATGACAGTTAAAGTTGGTTCAAACAGCATTCGTTCCACTGTGAAGACACATCCTTAAACTTGGTTGCACTTGCCTTTCCCAGTCAAACCATTAATACTCAAAGATGGTGCCATCCAGTCCATTAAGGCCGGGTGTTGGGCAAGGATCTCATCCAACAGTGGGTCCATTTGTAAGGCAGAACATTAGGATCTGAAAGCAATGCTGGTCCTCTGAGGTTGAAAGTCTGCTGGGGCCAAAACTCCTTCCAGCTGAAGGGAGAGAGAAGGGACACAAAGGGACTCAGAATCACTTCCAGCTCATGCGAAAAATATTTGTGCATCCACATTGAGTCATTCCTGATGGTTTCCCTTCATCTTCTGGTTTTATCTGGACATCTAAAGCCAGTCTATCCTTCTGCTATCTCCTCTGCCATCAGAGAATGACTTTGAGCTTGAGATCCCTTGCTTTCTAATATGATCTCACTTGCTTTCTGTCCCAGGGGAGTGTGCTTGCTCCATCAATGTTTAATATTTACACAAATGACCAGCCACTGCCAGAAGGGACAGAGTGTTTAGTCTATGCTGATGATCACTCCATCACTGCTCAAGCAGAGAGCTTTGAAATGGTTGAACAGAAGCTCTCTGAAGCTTTAGGTGCTCTTCCTGCCTGTTACAGGAGAAACCAGCTGATTCCTAATCCATCTAAAACACAGACATGTGCTTCTCACCTTCAGAACAGACAAGCATATCAAGCGCTGAGGATTACCTGGGAAAGAATCCCACTGGAGCATTGCAGCACATCAAAATACCTAGGAGTTACCCTGGACTGTGTTCTGGCTTATAAGAAGTATTGCTGATGTTGAACATGAATTTGGGAGGCCTTGCCGAAGTAGAGACTCACCAGACCCAAAAAGAGGATCCAAAACACCTGGCGAGACCACAAGCACCCAAAGAGATTTTTCCCTATTTTTCCCAAATAAAGTCTAACCAAGTTGAAGGAAAGCCACCGAAGCATTTATTTCATTCCAGATGGAATGGATGATGACCTCAATCATTTGCCCAGGAGCTGACAAAACTCACAAGGCAGAGAGATACAATGTTTATAGAGCTGTCACATTCAAAATTCCCACATCCGTCTCCTGAGCCGGCTTCTCCCTGATTGGTGGAGAAATCAGCTGGCTGGGAGGAGTGTTCAGAGGCGGCTGCGTTCTGTCCAATCAGAGTGCTAGCCCTGCTTCGGTTGCTTAGCCAATGAGAAGAGAGGAGGCAGGCCAGGTGGGAAACAATGAAAGAAATGGAAAAATTATGGGATTAAGATTACCAGTGTTTGCCAAATGGCTGGGCAATAGCTCTCAAGCCTGGCCTGAGTTATTGTTTGATTCCTTGAATTAACATTTTCGTCTAGTCCTGAGAGGCAAGGTCCTTTGTTTTACCATCCTGCGATATGGGGTTCATTGATGAAGCAGAGATTGGTTTTGGGGGGATCAGGATATGGCACAGCAGGGGAGCAGTGACAAATCCCCGGTTCCTCACAGATGGAGAGACGTCCTTTGTGTTGGGTGATCCAATATGTCCATAGACTCCATTATTATGGATGGCCTGGCTATTTGCCCTCCGAGGTCCAGTCAAACAGAGCCATTTACTTACTGTCCACACAAATGGGTTTGGTGAAGTCCTGTGTTAAGAGATTATTGACTCAGGAAGTTTGAAAATCCCAAGAGTCATGAGCTGCTGGTTTTATGAAAAAAGTGGCTTTTCCTTCATTTTTCTGATATAGACATATCAGATATAGGGAATGAGGGAATGGGGTATGGGAGCATACACAGAGTTAATGAGGGGAGAAGGGGAAATCATGCAGGGCCCAAGGGAGTCCATACTAACCCCCCAAAGTCCATGAAAGTTCATAAAAGTTGGCAAGTCCATAAAAGTTCCTATAAAGTTCATGAAAGTCCATAAGAATCTATAAGACTTCATGGGGGTGCAGGAAAGTCCATGGGAGTGAAGTCGAACATGACCCCCCCCCCCAGATAGAAACTTATAGTTTTGCTAAGGGCAAGGACCCCAGGCTGGATAACAAGGGTTAAGCCTTAGTCAGTTTGGTGGGTATCATTTAATCAAGGCTTTATGCTCTATTCTCATATGTTTACAGCAGGAAGTAACCAATTTATTACTTAAAATCATGCCACAAAAGTATTTGAATTTTCCCATCTGAGGCACACCTGGGCTCCTGATGGTCCCGCATCTCACAAACAAGGGACTCTCTTTCCCCCTCATGGATATTTCCCTTTATGGACACTGGGGGAAGGTAGTTGGGTTTACTTTCTGTATTATGATTTCTATATTTTCATATTTTTTCCTGTATTTCTATATTTCCCCTCATGTTTCCTTGTATCCCTGACCCTTTGCCCCCTTCTCCCTCCAAAGAAGTATGTAAGGGAACCACCTGGCCTTCAGAAACAAAAGCCATTAGCGATTACCGAAACCTCCAGCCAAAGACACACTTGCATGGATAATAGGAGGAGATTCTTATCTCTAGCATCAGAGATGGCCCACTAGAGTAAAGAATTGTTTGGCAAAGTTTCTATCACTCTTCAAGTAAGATAAGGGGAAATCTTCCCCTCTGCTTTTTGTTTATTTCCCATTGATAGCATTAACCCCAGGCTGCCCTCATTGTTCTCCTGTCTCACAGCCAGGAAGGATCTGGATATTTTTACACATGTTGATTTGCAACACTCATGAACACAATAGATCAGCCCTGCTTGAGCTTTTTGTCTCGCAGGCCACATGGCATTTCCTTTGTTTAAAGACTCCTTCCCAGATTCCTTTGTGTTCTATCGTCCCGCCTCCCTCTCTCCTGATTTGCTGTCGCCGCCAGGTGGCAGAGGTCTCCCCATTGGATCCTACGGACCACTGGAGCTTCCTGATTGGTCCAGAGGCGCCGGGGGCGGGAGGGCCGCCTCCCAGCTGATCGCCCATCGCCCAATCACGGCGGGGAACATCAGGGAAGCTGGGGTGAGAAGTTTGAACTCTGCAACTTTGAATTTACTATAAATATGACTGTATTGGTGCATTCTCCTCATGCTCTGCTGGCGAATGATTGCAGCTCTGCATCCTTTTCAGCTGAATCGCAAATAAAACCTCGATGGCTTTTCTTCAACTTGGTGAGACCTTTCATTGGGAAATCAGGGAAAATATTGGGTGCTTCTCTTCTCGCCAGGGAAAAAGAACTCTTTGATGAGTCTAATTTGTCTCTGCCTCCTGGCAAAGACCCCTAAATTTTAGCTCTAGATCAGGAGCACCGGGTTGTCGCAGTCCATTCAAAGAGTAGG
This sequence comes from Anolis sagrei ordinatus, assembly GCF_025583915.1. Classification (NCBI taxonomy): domain Eukaryota; kingdom Metazoa; phylum Chordata; class Lepidosauria; order Squamata; family Anolidae; genus Anolis; species Anolis sagrei. The sequence goes on along the minus strand of NW_026847882.1, from coordinate 21,952,524 downwards.
GCTTCATTTCATGGTATAATCCAAGAAGGACTGGAGTGGCCTGCCAGGGGCTGTGGGTCCCAAGGAGTGACCACAGGGGGCTCCTTGGATCAGGCAGGCTTCTGGCTCGGGGGCGACATCCATGAAGTAGAGACACAACCGTTGCTGCTATGTGGGGCCATGGAAAGAGACATTCTGGTCCACACATGAGGTTCCACCTGATGAGGTGGATTTCCGGGGCTCAGAGGTCCATTCAGCCAAAAGCAAGATAGCAGTTAGTCTTAGAAAATTGGCACCAGCTTGGGGATCCCAAAAAGTAGACCAGCCCCACTGTGCAGGTACAGCTGTACCAGGAGCTCCAATTTTGTTTGCTTTGCATTGAATGTTTGTTGTAGTCCTAAGTTTCAGGGACTCTGCAGATAGGTGGCTTCTTTTGGCTGCAATCATAGGGCAAGCCACCTGTCAATTATAGTTAGGTTCCCTGGTCCCGCCCCCTTTTTGGGTTTTTGGAGGGAATAGGAGCCTTTTTGGGTTCAGTCCACACAGAGAAGCTTTCCATGCAGGACATAATACCATGAGCTCCTGTAGAAAGCTTCGTCTTCTACGGCTTGGCCGGGGAGATGTACAGCCTACAGCTTGGCTGGGGTTATACAGCCCACAGCTTGGCCGAGGATCATACAGCCTTACAGCTCCTTTGCTGAGGAACTTCAGTCAGCCATCACTGAAACCTGAACTCCTTTCCCCCCTGGAAGTCTACAAAGCTCTGCTTGGTAAGGGTCGCTCGCGGAAGCCAGAAGCAGTTGGTACTGGGTGCAGGGGCTCCACGCCAACAGAGGTAAAGACAGACTGCCCAGATTAGAAGTTAAGGATTTCTCCATTAGTTAAATTACAGTTTATGAAGATAGTGCCTGTTCCCAGTGAACAAGATTGAGAGAGCCAATAGACTGTTAAGAAAGCTTTAAAGTACCTGTTTGTTTTCATCAATAATAAAGAACTTTGTTAAACCTTTAAGCAATCTAAATACTCTGTTTTAAGGAAATCCAAGGGCCTTTAATTTGAGGCAGCCCCAGCGTCCCGTTGGGCACACGGAATTTATGTCTACAGTCTTATGCACAGGCCCAGCGTGCGACAGCACACCCACATTTCAAATAAGACAAACCTCTTTTCCTAAATTCCTTCACTGTCCAGTTTTTGCAACCAAGCATAGAAAACCAGGAATGCTCTTTTTCAGACTTTCATGCGATCTCTTGACCCTTCTGGATCCTTCTTGTCAGCCTTTCCAAGCCTTAGTCCCTTTTCTGGTTCCTTGACTGCAGCCTCCATTTTGAGGCCCTGAAAAATCTTGAATTATTGAGATGTGTTCATTATCCACTTTAAAGTTATGCAAATCGTGCGCAATCATTATTTTTTATCTCCTCTTCATTCCACTGCAACCCGGCTTGGGCGCTTTCTTCCTTGACTTCCTTCAGTAGTCCTTCCAAGCCTTTGATATCTTTTGTAAGTAGCCTGGTGTTATCCGCATATCTTCCACCCTTGATGTCCCTTCCTCCCGGTTTTTCTTCTGCACCTGCTTCCTCCTCAGAGCCTAATCCTGCTTTCAATGTGATATATATTCTGCATATAAATTAAACAGATAGGCTGATAAGAGGCAGCATTGTCTGGCTCCCTTGCCCATGGGAAGCCATTGTCTTTCTCCATATTGCAAAAAGCCACACCAATTGAGAGGCATTTGGAAACGCCGTTGAATGACTAGCCTTTTGTTGCTATTTCCATTCTAAAAAATGCAGTGCTATCAAAACAAAAACAAAACAGAGCATGC
>NW_026847882.1:21918512-21947872 GCF_025583915.1 Anolis sagrei ordinatus | reverse complement strand
GGGCCAAAAATGGATGTCAGCATCCAATGTGGAAGCTCGTATGACTTTGCAGGCTTTCTTTTTTTCTTTCTCTTTCTCAATTGTGGGGGAAATTGCTTTGCAGCAGAGAAGGTGGGAAGCACATTACATGCCGAGGAAACAAAGTGCTAAAAGCAGCAATTCTCTCCAAGATGTTTGATGGACTTCAAATCTAGAGAACTTTCTTAATCTGCACAATAAGGATGGCTCTTTGATTATTCAAAAAAGAAGAAAAAAGAAGCCGGCTTCTGAAAAAGGAAAAGAAAGAGCTACGTGTCCCGTCAGAAGCCCAAATGCCAGGGAATTTCACAGACTATTAAAAGCCCACAATGCTCTCTCTGCACACTTCAAGCCGCTTTTCGATTCAATCACAGTGATTTAATCTGGCGAAACAACTCCGTCCGGCTGCATTTCTCCCTACGCTCCAAAGTGAAACATTTCATCTTAATTGACATTTTCCAGCGGAAACTTGCAGAGAAATCGTATCATTTGGCAGGAAAATTGCGAGGGTGGAAACTCCAACCTCTTCTGGGCAAAAGCTTTTGTAACCGGCGGCTCTTGGGTGACCTAATGCAAAGAAAGAGGCTCTTTCAGGCCCAGGGACTCAAAGGGACCAAGCCAGAGGGCCCTTTAATGGCCAAATGAGGCCCTGAGCTATGAATGGCCACCAGGGTTCCTGCCCATGGCAAGAACGCTCCCTCAGCAGCTGATAGGTCCTGTCCATTCGCTCCAGGTTTTAGTACGAATTTCATTGGAGCTCTCCAAAGACCTTGGGGCATATATATTGTTGAAATAATACAATTCAATACTGCAGTATTATTAATAATAATAATTAATATTATTATTCAGAGGATTGGAGCACAATACTTCTGACCTCACAATCGTGTTAAAAACAAAGTATGGATCATCGATGTTGCAATCCTGAGCGATAGCAGGATTGAAGAGAAACAACTGGAAAAGCTGACACGATATGTGGATTTAAAGATCGAACTGCAAAGACTCTGGCACAAGCCAGTCAAGGGGGTCCCAGAGGTGATCGGCACACTGGGTGCAGTGCCTAAAGACCTTGGCCTGCACTTAAACACAATCGGCGCTGACAAAATTACCATCTGCCAGCTGCAGAAGGCCACCTTACTGGGATCTGCACGCATTATTCGCCGATACATCACACAGTCCTAGACACTTGGGAAGTGTCCAACATGTGATCCAATACAACAGCCAGCAGAATGTCTGCTGTGGACTCATCTTGTTGTGTTTCTAATAATAATAATAATAACAACAACAACAACAACAACAACAACAAAGCCTTACATGGGCATTCCTTGAGAAGACTGAAGGAAAAGTTGATAAGGAGAAGACCTGGTTATGGCTCATGAATGGAACCCTGAAGAAGGAGACAGAAGGTCTGATTCTTGCAGCCCTGGAAAAAAGTCATCAGAACCAATGCCATTAAGGCCTGGATTGAAAAATCAACAGATGACCCAAAATGCAGACTGTGCAAGGAAGCTGATGAAACCATGGATCATATCTTCAGCTGTTGCAAGAAAATCTCTCACAGACGGACTACAAACAAAGACACAACTCTGTGGCCCAGATGATTCACTGGAACTTATGTCACAAGTACCACCTGCCAGCAGTAAAGAATTGGTGGGATCATAAACCCGCATGGAAAATGAACATGCAAAAATACTGTGGGACTTTCGAATCCAGACTGACAAAGTTTTGGAACACAATACACCAGACATCACGATTGTGGAAAAGAAAAAAGTCTGGATTATTGATGTCGCCATACCGGGTGACAGTCGCATTGAGAAAAACAACAGGAAAAACTCAGCCGCTATCAAGACCTCAAAATCGAACTGCAAAGGCTCTGGCATAAACCAGTACAGGTGGTCCCAGTAGTCATTGGCACACTGGGCGCTGCGCCAAAATATCTCAGCCGGCATTTGGAAACAATGAACATCGACAAAATCACGATCTGTCAACTGCAAAAGACCACCTTACTTGGATCTGCGCGCATCATTCGAAAATACATCACACAGTTCTAGACGCTTGGGAAGTGTTCGACTTGTGATTTTGTGATACGAAATCCAGCATATAGATCTCGTTTGCTGTGACATACTGTGCTTTTGTGTCAAAAAAATAATAGAGTAAAATAATAAATAACATTGACTGTTAGGCTCAAAAAATAACCCCCACTTGGGGTGATTTCACAAAATATAGCAGAGTGCCAGAAGCACACTTCATAACCAGCAGAAGCTCGCGTTTAGAGAGCAAGGATTCGCCTCCATTCAACAGGATGGAACAGGATTGCAGGAGCCACAACATCACAGGATCTAAAAATAATATGTTTATTGAAGTCAAAATAAATCCATTCTGGATAGAAAAGGTTCTTGGTGCTATCTTCTAAGAAAAGAAAAAGAATAAAATAACAAAATAGTATCCATGCAACTACATCATGCAAAATGTGTCCTCACTCAAGAAAGACAAAAGAAGAGAAGGAGGCCAAAATGGAGACTGACCTCATCCCTCAGAGAGAGAGAGAGAGAGAGAGAGAGAGAGAGAGAGAGAGAGAGAGAACACTGTGCGGGTACAGCTGTACCAGGAGCTCCAATTTTGTTTGCTTTGCATTGAATGTTTGTTGTAGTCCTAAGTTGGTAAGGGTCACTCGTGGAAGCCAGAAGCAGTTGGTACCGGGTGCAGGGGCTCCACTCCAACAGAGGCAAAGACAGACTGCCCAGATTAGAAATTAAGGATTTCCCTATTAGCTAAAATACAGTTTATGAAGATAGTGCCTGTTCCCTGTGGACAAGATTGAGAGAGAGCCAATAGACTGTTAAGAAAGCTTTAAAGTACCTGTTTGTTTTCAATCAATAAAGAACATTGTTGAACCTTTAAGCAATCTAAAGACTCTGTTTTAAGGAAATCCAAGGGCCTTTAATCTGAGGCAGCCCCGGCGTCCCGTTGGGCACACAGAATTTATGTCCTGTCTACAGTCTTATGCACAGGCCCAGCGTGTGATAGCACAAACACCATGGAAGTTAGAGTTGTGTGATACTGCATTCATTCTACAATATAGATGTAGCCCATCTTTTCCCAAAATTGTTTCAGTGCCTCGGAAAAGCTCATTGGAAAAGCTGCCTGCAGAATGAAAACAAATCCAGTTGGCCCTCTGTATACACAGATTCTGTATCCACAGGAAGCCTTCGCTGAAATCACAAAAGGACATCTAGATTTTGCCATTTCCTCTATGGGACACTGTCTATCATGAGCCTTGAGCTTTCGATATCTACAGTGGTCCTGGATATCCAGCCCCAGCAGATGATACTCAGGGCCCACTGTATCCATAAAACCCTGTATAGAAATAAAGGCAGATTTTAAAAGTCATTTTTTCAAATGCAATTAAAATCACCAATGGAGTTAAAAACCATTTAGCAGAAGTCCATTATGAGTATAAAAGCTGCAGAAGTCAAACCACAGTATGGATCCAGGGCTTCCCTTTGCCACTTCCCCATCCTGCCTTGCTTTGCCCAGGAGGACCCCTGGTTTGGGGTATTTGCGGCGGAATTATCTTATCGGAGTGACCAAAAGGATGTGATTGGCTCTCTGTGGGCCAAGGCCACAAAGCCAGAGCTCCAAAGGGCAAAGAGGAACCAAACCCTCAACATGGACCTTGTGAAGTCTTGCCCCTCTGCTGCTTCATTTGCCCGCCTCCTGCATTCCACTTTGCCGTGGGCCGAGCTCCTTTTCATGCATCCCCTTCACACCAGGGCCTCTCTGGCACCATGTGGACCGGGTCTAATTGAAGGGGACAGGAGCCGTCAGGAGAGCTGTCCTCCCGCATTGTCTTCAGCTTAACCTTTCACACTCTTTCTCTCTATATGCAGGCGACATTTCAGAGATTGGAAAGCTGGGCCAAAACTAACCAAAGGAATTTCAACAAGGAGAAATGTAGGATACTTCACTTAAGCTGAAAGAAAGTGAAATGCACAGATACAGAGTAGGTGATGCCTGGCTTCACAACAGGACATTTTGGAAAGAGATATTAGAGTTTTAGTGGACAGCTTAAAAGGCCAGTGTGGTTCGAGGCTGCATCATAGTAACATCTATATAAATAAAAATGTAATGTTCGTTTGTGGGATTAACATAACTCCAAAACCACTGGACGAATTGACACCAAATTTGGACACAACACACCTAACAGTCCAACAAGTGTCCATCACCCCTAAACGCACACGCACACACAACCCCAGAGGAACAGACTTAAAAACCCCAAAAATACACAGTATATACATATACACATACACTCATATACATATACACATGCACACATTAATACACACACAAGTATATATATGCACAAACACACACAAATATACACACATATACATATACACATGCACACATACATATATACATGCACACTTCTTGTTGTTCATTCGTTCAGTCGTTCCCAACGGCTAGTAAAGTCATAAAATTCTAGAGTTGGAAGAGACCTGGTGGGCCTTCCAGTCCAACCCCATTCTGCCAAGAAGCTGGAAAATTGCCTTCAAAGCACCTCCGCCAACAGAGAGATTTGGGGAGCACTCCATTAATTGAAGGGAAAATGCTGGAGGAAAAGGGGGGTGTTGGATAAGAGTGCTGGATAAGATGGAATGTCAGATAAGCAAAGGTCAGATAAGGAGACTCTACTTTATTTATATTCCGCCCTATCTCAAAGTGCAGGCCTTGGCCTATAAAGCCCTATATGGCTCCGGCCCAGCTTACTTGTCCGAATGTATCCCCCTCTACATTCCAACTCGTAGTTTAAGATCCACCGGGGAGTCCTGCTCTCGGTCCCACGGCCTCGTAAACGTGTCTGGTGGGGACGAGGGACAGGGCCTTCTCGGTGGTGACTCCCTGCTTGTGTAATTCTTTCCCCAGCGAGATTAGATCGGTGTCCTCCCTCCTTTCCTTTAGGAATATATTGAAATTGTGGTTTTGGAACCAGGCTTTTGGCTAGTAGGCACAGTGGCACTTTGGGCATTGAATTGGACCATGATTGTTATGACAATGGAAACAGCTATGTGACTGTATAATTAATCTTTTGACTTGTAATCTTTTGTATATTTATAGTTTTATATTGTTGTTATTGATATTGTGGCATCGAATTGTTGCCAATGTTAGCCACTCTGAGTCCCCCCTCGGGGGTTGAGAAGGGGGGTAGAAATGTTGTAAATAAATACATAAATAAATAAAATATCTCCCCGAGGGGACTCAGAGCAGATTACAGTATATATACAAATATAAATCCAGGCAAACATCCAATCACTTGATAGAATGAGACAGAAATTCACAGACAAAGGCAAAGGCTTCCCCTTTCATCTCTGGCTCTGGAAACAATGGAGGAGGTGTTCATCTCCATTTCCAAGCTGAGGAGCCTGCGTTGTCCATAGACATGATTGTCTGGAGCGCCTGTTTGCCTTCCCGCCAAGGTGGTATCTATTGATATACTCACATTTGCATGTTTTCGAACTGCTAGTTTGGCAGGAGTTGGGGCTAATCGTGGGAGCTCACCCTGACCCATGGATTTGAACTGCCAACCTTCAGGTCAACACGTTCAGTGGCTTAATGGTTTAACTTGTTGTGCCATCACAGCCCCTGAAACAATTCCCTGACCATAAAAGAGCTGTTCAACAGTGGAACTCTCTGCTTTGGAGTGAGGTTGAAACTTCTTCCTTGGAGGCTTTTAAGCAGAGGCTGAATGGCCATCTGTTGGGCAGGGGTTAATTGTGCTTTTCCTGTATAAAGGCAGAAGGGGGTTGGATTGCATGGCCCTTAGGGGTCTCTTCCAACTCTAGGATTCTATGATGATGAGCAAAGCACTGCAAATGCTCCCCTGCAGCCGTGGCCAAAGTGTTCGTCATCCATTCATCCGCTGGAGACGGAAGAAGAGAGGGAGACCTTGGCTTTCCCTGGTCCCAGCAAAACTCCTCTTTCCTTTCTATCAAAAGGACAATTTACTGGAATGACTTCTAAGGACATAGAAACACAATGCGTGCCACGAAACGATCAGGTCCGAAGCAGAAACCGGGCTGCTTTCCTCTCCATTTCTCCTCTTGGCTGCTGGAAGGAGGCCTTGGCTTTCTAGGAGACTCAGCAAAATGGGTCTCTGTTGTGCTGTCAATATCCGCTGACTTAGTGTGCGTTGCCTGAGGATTTATGACATCCCTATTAATTTTGTAGGTTTTTTCTTGGGTAAGGAGAGAAGTGTGTGTGTGTGTGTGTGTGTGTTTTTGCCAGTTCCTTCTCCTGAAATGCAACCCAGTCATTCATTGGTAGACTAATCAGGACTGATCCTGCTTGGCCAGTGGCCTTTAAGGCATTTTGGGGCCATGGGAGCATGCATGTGCCTTCAAGCTGGCTCTGTGGACATATGGCGGCTCTGGGGATTCTGAAGGACTTTCTTAGGTGATGAATCCAAGGTGAGGTGGCTTTCCCAGCTCTTTACGGCTCCGGCCCAGCGTATCTCCCTCTACGTCCTGTCTCAGAGTTTAAGATCTTCTGGGGAGGCCCTGCTCTCGCCCCCACCTCTATCACAAGTGAGATTGGTGGAGACGAGGAGCAGGGCCTTCTCGGTGGTGGCCCCTCGCCTGTGGAATTCACTCCCCGGGGAATCATAGAATCATAGAATCCAAGAGTTGGAAGAGACCTCATGGGCCATCCAGTCCAACCCCCTGCCAAGAAGCAGGAATATTGCATTCAAATCACCCCTGACAGATGGCCATCCAGCCTCTGTTTAAAAGCTTCCAAAGAAGGAGCCTCCACCACACTCCGGGGCAGAGAGTTCCACTGCTGAACGGCTCTCACAATCAGGAAGTTCTTCCTCATGTTCAGATGGAATCTCCTTCTTGTAGTTTGAAGCCATTGTTCCGCGTCCTAGTCTCCAAGGAAGCAGAAAACAAGCTTGCTCCCTCCTCCTGTGGCTTCCTCTCACATGCTATCATATCTCCTCTCATCCTTCTCTTCTTCAGGCTAAATATGCCCAGCTCCTTAAGCCGCTCCTCATAGGGCTTGTTCTCCAGACCCTTGATCATTTTAGTCGCCCTCCTCTAGACACATTCCAGCTTGTCAATATCTCTCTTGAATTGTGATGCCCAGAATTGGACACAATATTCCAGGCGTGGTCTAACCAAAGCGGAATAGGGGAGTAGCATTACTTCCCTAGATCTAGACACTATGCTCCTATTGATGCAGGCCAATAGGTCATCGACATCCCTCCTCTCTTTTAGAAGGAAACTAAAACATGGATATGGGACCAGGCTTTTGGGTAACTTGGCAGATAGATAAAGGACAATGACGACTAGAATTGATAGGATTTGACAATGTGGAATGAATTTACGGATTCTGAGCTGGCGAACGTTGAGCATTAGATTGGTTTTATTGATTGTGATGTATAATTGATTGTTTTAATTGTTTTATAATTGCTGTTTATATATGTTTTATTTTATTGTTTGAGTAGGCATCGAATTGTGTCTTTTGTAAGCCGCCCCGAGTCCCCCCTTGGGGGTTGAGAAGGGCGGGGTAGAAATGTACGAAATAAATAAATAAATAAATTTAGAATCTTAGATTTATAGAATTCTATTATTTTATTTATTTATTTATTTACATTATTTCTATCCCGCCCTTCTCACCCCCGGGGGGGCGGGGGGGCGGGACTCAGGGCGGCTTACAGAAAGGAACAATTCAATGCCATAATACAACAATGTAAAAAATCAAATACATAGCAAATGAAAACAATAACATCCATTGAAATCACATACTCATATACAAACATAGTCGCCTAATCAAAATCACATATCCGTTTCCAGTTGTCATAACAATCCTATGGTCAAGGTTCAGTGTCTAAAGTGCTGCTATTTCCACTAGCCGAAGGCCTGGTTCCAAAACTGTGACTTTAGTTTTTTCCTAAAAGTAAGGAGGGAGGATGCCGATCCAATCTCGCTGAGGAGCGAATTCCACAAGCGGGGGGCCACCACTGAGAAGGCCCTGTCCCCCATCCCCACCAGACGCGCTTGCGATGCCGGTGGGACCAAGAGCAGGGCCTCCCCAGTAAATCTTAAATTACAAGATGGAACGTGGAGAGAGATACGTTCGGATAAGTAAGCTGGGCCGGAGCCGTATAGGGTGCTCAAAGAGACCCCAGGGGCCATCCAAGCTCTTTCTACCTTTCAGGAAAAGCACACTCAAAACACCAGGGGCCATCCACCTCTGCTTATAGAATCATAGAATAATAGAATCAAAGAGTTGGAAGAGACCTCATGGGCCATCCAGTCCAACCCCCTGCCAAGAAGCAGGAATATTGCATTCAAAGCACCCCTGACAGATGGCCATCCAGCCTCTGTTTAAAAGCTTCCAAAGAAGGAGCCTCCACCACACTCCGGGGCAGAGAGTTCCACTGCTGAACGGCTCTCACAGTCAGGAAGTTCTTCGTCATGTTCAGATGGAATCTCCTTTCTTGTAGTTTGAAGCCATTGTTTCGTGTCCTAGTCTCCAGGGAAGCAGAAAACAAGCTTGCTCCCTCCTCCCTGTGGCTTCCTCTCACATATTTATACATGGCTATCATATCTCCTCTCAGCCTTCTTTCTTTAGGCTAAACATGCCCAGCTCCTTAAGCCGCTCCTCATAGGGCTTGTTCTCCAGACCCTTGATCATTTTAGTCGCCCTCCTCTGGACACATTCCAGCTTGTCAATATCTCTCTTGAATTGTGGTGCCCAGAATTGGACACAATATTCCAGGTGTGGTCTAACCCAAGCAGAATAGAGCATGGGTAGCATTACTTCCCTAGATCTAGACACTATGCTCCTATTGATGCAGGCCAAAATCCAGAATAGAATGCTAAGAAGGAGATTCCACTAAACTCCGAGACAGAGAGAGAGCACCACTGTTGAACAGTCAGGAAGTTCTTCCTAATGTTCTTCTTTCCTGTCACTGGAACCCATGGCTCCATTGAGTCCTACGGCCTTCCTACACTGTCCTTATATCCAAGGATCTGATCCCATGGTTGAACAGAAGTACTCTGAAGCTTTAGGTGCTCCAACTGCCTATTACAGGGAAAACCAGCTGATTCCCAATCCATCTAAAACACAGATAGGTGCATTTCATCTTAAGAACAGACAAGCATCCCGAGCTCTGAGGATGACCTGGGAAGGAATCCCACTGGCACATTGCAGCACACCCAAATGCCTGGGAGTTACCCTGGACCGTGCTCTGACCTACAAGAAGCACTGCCTGAACATCAAGCAAAAAGTGGGTATTAGAAACAATATCATACGAAAGCTGACTGGCACAACCTGGGGATCACAACAAGAGACAGTGAAGACATCTGCCCTTGTGCTTTGCTACTCTGCTGCTGAATACACATGCCCAGTGTGGAACACATCTCACCACATTAAAACAGTGGTTGTGGCTCTTAATAAGACATGCCACATTATCACAAGATGTCTTTGCACCTCTGGAGACATTATACTGTTTAGCTGGTATTGCACCACCTGACACCCACTAGAAGCCAATAATGAAAGGATGAAGGTGTTGACATCTCTGGCCCATCCTCTGTTTGGATATCAGCCAGCACACCAATGCCTTAAATCAAGAAACAGCTTTCCTAAGATCTACAGAGATACTTGCAGGAACAACTCAGTAAGCGAGTGTCCAAAAGGGACAGGTGAAAACACGGAACCTCAAGCCATGGCTGATACCAAATGAGGGACTCCCTCCTGAGCACACAGAAGACTGGGGACTTGGAAGGTGCTGAACAGGCTGCACTCTGGCACCACGAGATGCAGAGCCAACCTTAAGAAATGGGGCCACAAAGCAGAGTCCACGACATGTGAGTGCAGAGAAGAGCAAACCACAGATCACCTACTACAATACAGACAGATCCTTGCCACATGCACAGTGGAGGACCTTATCACAGCAACACCAGAGGCACTCCAAGTGGCCATCTTCTGGTCCAAAGAACATTTAGTATCATGCCAAGTTTTTTTAACTGTACCCTCAGTTTGCTTCTGATATGATAAACAAATAAATAAATCCCAAGTTATCTGCTTTGAAGAACTGTACCATAGGAGTGTCCACTGCCATATAATCTGTGATAAGAAAATAATCTGGGATCAGATCCTGGTATATAAAGACAGTATAGAAAGGGCCCTGGTCTCCAAGGTCTGCTCCCTCTTCCTGAGGACATTGCATGTGGAAAGTTTGTTTTCCTGTATTCAAGAACGTCTCCCCAGGGCAAAAACATGTCCCTCTTGCGTCATATGCCCACACAGCCCACTAAAATGCCAGGCCTAATCTTGCCATTTCCCTTCATACTCAGGCTCCCCGTCCCCTTTCCCTCCTTGGCATGATGACTGCCATGCTCTTTGGCATCATTGCCCCCTCCCTCCTGCCACGTCGGCTGCATCCGCTTTCTCTGGAAACAATCGGGTTGGCAATCAATGCGTGCGCTGCGACCGTGACCAAGCCTCCATGGTGCGCCTTTGTGCGTTTGTCACTGCCTTGCCGCCCGAATTAATGTGTGCAGGAACAGTGCCGGATCAAATCTGACAGTAATGGGGAGAGCCATGCTGAGGAGTGGGAGGCTAATAGGGCTCCCCTGGGCTTGGAAGGGGCTCCGGCGGAAAGCGATCCGAGGAAAGATCCTTCCCCTTCTTTTGCCCTAAGCACACGCAAATGGGGCCAGGCACTCTTTCCCCTGTCTTGCAAGAGAAGGGCTCAGTCTTGAGGTCCTAAAGCAGTGTTTCTCAACCTTCCTAATGCTGTGGCCCCTTAATATGGTTCCTCAGGTCGTGGTGACCTTCACCCATAACATTATTTTCAATGCTACTTCATAACTGTAATTTTGTTACTGTTATGAATCATCATGTAAATATCTGATATACAGGATATATTTTCATTCACTGGACCAAATTTGGCACAAATACCTGATACGCACACATTTGAATCCTGATGGGGTTGGGGGTGGTGGTGTTGATTTTGTCATTTGGGAGTTGTAGTTGCTGGGATTTATAGTTCACTTACAATCAAAGAGCATTCTGAACTCCACCAACAATGGAATTAAACCAATCCTTTCTTTCTCGCATCTTCTTATTGTATCGTCGAACTCCCATGACCAACAGAAACTCCCATGACCAACAGAAAATACTGGAATGGTTTGGAGAGCATTGATCTTGAGTTTAGGAGTTGTAGTTGATCTACACCAGAGAGCACTGTGGACTCAAACAATGATGGATCTAGACCAAACTTGGCATGAATACTCAATATGCCCAAATGTGAACACTGGTGGTGTTTGGGGAAAATAGATCTTCACAATTTCTGGGATTTATAGTTCACCTGCAATCAGATTATTCTGAACCCCACCAATGATAGAATTGGGCCAAACTTCCCACACAGCACCCCCATGACCAACAGAAAATACTGTATTGTCGAAGGCTTTCATGGCTGGAATCACTAGGTTCTTGTGGGTTTTTTCGGGCTATAGAGCCATGTTCTAGAGGCGTTTCTCCTGACGTTTCGCCTGCATCTATGGCAAGCATCCTCAGAGGTGTAAGGTCTGTTGGAAGTAGGAAAAATGGGTTTATATATCTGTGGAATGGCTGGGGTGGGGCAAGGAGCTCTTCCCTGCTGCAGTTAGGTGTGAATGTTTAGCTGATCACCTCCATTAGCATTTGAAGGCCTGCCTGAGCCTGGGAAAATCTGTTGCTGGGAGGTGTTAATCTGTGCCTGGTTTTTTCCTCTCTGTTGTTTAGCTGTTATAATTTTAGAGTTTTTTAATACTGGTAGCCAGATTTTGTTCATTTTCATGGTCTCTTCCTTTCTGTTGAAATTGTCCACATGCTTGTGGATTTCAATGGCTTCTCTGTGTAGTCTGACATGGTGGTTGTTGGTGTGGTCCAGCATTTCTGTGTTCTCAAATAATATGCTGTGTCCAGGCTGGTTCATCAGGTGCTCTGCTATGGCTGACTTCTCTGGTTGAAGTAGTCTGCAGTGCCTTTCATGTTCCTTGATTCGTGTTTGGGCGCTGCGTTTGGTGGTCCCTATGTAGACTTGTCCACAGCTGTATGGTATACGGTAGACTCCTGCAGAGGTGAGAGGATCCCTCTTGTCCTTTGCTGAACGTAGCATTTGTTGGATTTTCTTGGTGGGTTTGTAGATTGTTTGTATGTTGTGTTTCCTCATCAGCTTTCCTATGCGATCAGTGGTTCCCTTGATGTATGGCAGGAACACTTTTCCTTTGGGTGGATCTTCATCTTTACTCTCGTGGCTTGTTCGTGGTCTTGCAGCTCTTCTGATGTCTGAGGTGGAGTATCCATTGGCCTGGAGAGCCCAGTTGAGGTGGTTCAGTTCATCTTGGAGGAGGTGGGGTTCGCAGATATTTATACATGGCTATCATATCTCCTCTCAGCCTTCTCTTCTTCAGGCTAAACATGCCCAGCTCCTTAAGCCGCTCCTCATAGGGCTTGTTCTCCAGACCCTTGATCATTTTAGTTGCCCTCCTCTGGACACATTCCAGCTTGTCAATGTCTCTCTTGAATTGTGGTGCCCAGAATTGGACACAATATTCCAGGTGTGGTCTAACCAAAGCAGAATAGAGGGGTAGCATTACTTCCCTAGATCTAGACACTATGCTCCTATTGATGCAGGCCAAAACCCATTGGCTTTTTTTGCCACCACATCACATTGTTGGCTCATGTTTAACTTGTTGTCCATGAGGACTCCAAGATCTTTTTCACACGTACTGCTCTCGAGCCAAGCATTGTCCCCCATTCTGTATCTTTGCATTTCATTTTTTCTGCCTAAGTGGAGCATCTTGCATTTGTCACTGTTGAACTTCATTTTGTTAGTTTTGGCCCATCTCTCTAGTCTGACAAGATCGTTTTGAATTCTGCTCCTGTCCTCTGGAGTATTGGCTATCCCTCCCAATTTGGTGTCATCTGCAAACTTGATGATCCTGCCTTCTAGAACCTTTTCAATAAATATTTTGAACCTAAAGTTTTGACTCTGTACCATCCACTGGAATGGAAACTAATCCTGACTCATCACACGTAAGTTTCTGCTAGTTATGAAGTCTGCTTCTAGCACTCTGCTATATTTTTAGTGGAATCACCCCAAATGAGGGTTATTTTTTGAGCCTAACAGCTCTGATTCCTAACACAAACGACCTCTGCGGCTTCCTTGCCAAGGAAAATTCTACGAAATTAATGGGATCCCCATAAGTCCACAAGCCACACATATGTACAAAGAATTAGCAGGACAGGAGAGACCTAATTTGCAGAACCTCATAGAAAGCCAAGAGGAGGAAAAGGGGCCGGAGACGCTGGAAAGCCTTTGGGTGACCTAACAGTTCCATGTTTTTGGGGCCAAGCGTTGCAGGGAAGCATATGGGGCCTGCCCCATTTACTCTCTGAGTGCAAGGCTGGCTTTGGATCTCCTTGGCTTTCCTTTTCGCCTTTCCCAAAGCTGAGTTGATCCAGGAGGCTTTAATAAAGATGCATCAGCGAAGCCCACATGTGCGCCGCACTGCACTCCAGATGCGATGTGGGCAGCAGACTGGAACTGGTTGAAAGGAGACCTCGTTTTTGGGAGAATTCCCAGCTGGCTTGTCGGGTTTCGGTCCCAGGATAATCCTCCTCTGTCTGCGGCAAAGATCCTGCTTTGGATGCAGAGCAAAGCACAATGGAACCCACTTGAGGTGCCTCCAGTTTGTGCAGAAGAAGGAAACTTAGTGTGGCATTTGGAGGCCTGGGTTTATGTTCCTCTGCTGCCAAGAAAGCTTCCCGTTGGAAAGACAAAGAAAGGGGTCCCTTGCAAACAGATGTGCACAAGCTGACATCATGGGAGTGTCTTCCAAATCAAGTGAAACAAAACCTAATTGGATCTGGCCTTATCTCAAATGGAAGACGGCAACAAACAACACCCTGCTCCCCATCTTCATGACTTTTTGCCAACTCATATAAAGCTCAGTTATAGCAGCATTTCTCAGCCTCTGGATGCGTCGTGAGGGGGTGTCAGAGAGGTCACCAAAGACCACCAGAAAATAACAGTATTTTCTGTTGGTCACGGGGGTTCTGTGTGAGAAGTTTGACCTAATTCATTGGTGGGGTTCAGATTGTCTTTGATTGTAGGTGAACTATAAATCCCAGCAACTATAACTTCCAAATGTCAAGGTCTATTTTCCCCAAATTCCACCAGTTTTCACATTTGGGCATATTGATCCATCATTGTTTGAGTCCACCAGATCCATCATTGTTTGAGTCCACAGTGCTCTTTGGGTGTAGGTGAACTACAACTCCCAAACTCAAGGTAAATGCCCAAATGAGGAACTCTATTAAGAGGTCACGGCATTAGGAAAGTTGAGAAACACTGCCTTAAGGAGATTCATGAGCAAATGTGCAGCAATGGTTTAGGAGCCAGGCGGTCAGCCTTGGTCGGTGGACATCTCTTGACACAAAAAAACAAAACAAAACATTAAGCTGTATTTTTGGCATTGCAGAGGGATTGGCTAGTGACTCGATGTTCAATGAGAAGCCAAGCTTCTCGTATGTTTCTGCAAAGGTGTTTAGAGTGGTTTGTAGGTCTTCTTCTGAATGCACACAGACTACTTTATCATCGGCATATTAGAGTTCTATAGCAGATGTTGTTGTGACCTTGATTTTGGCTTTCAGTCTGTTGAGGTTAAAGAGCTTTTAACTATTTTTTTTCTATTTGCAGACACTCACTCCACATTGACCCAAAACCGCTTTCTGTAGGCTCCCTATTGAGCCGTTGGCTTGACCACTTGGCCATGACCTGCCCTTCAACCTGAAGCTACCTGGTCAGCATGCCAATATGGCCCTGAACCTCCTGTTATGCTCCCCAAATGCCCCACTTTCTCCACTGTCCAGGGGCCCGGCATGTGTCCCTCGGCTTCTCCCAAACACTGCCTTCCTCCCCAAACCACCGTGGCTTTGTGGCCTCCATTACAAGAGGCTCCCCTTCTTGTCCTCTTCCTAATTGCTTTGCAAACAAACTCATTCAATTTACAGCTTTCTTGACACTTCGCGACATAAATATTAAATGCCCGGCACACAGACACCGGTGTGGTCTTGCTCCGAGGGCCTGGTTTCTTTTCCCTGTTAACTACCTCCATTTCGAGTCATTAATTCTGCTGC
This sequence comes from Anolis sagrei ordinatus, assembly GCF_025583915.1. Lineage (NCBI taxonomy): Eukaryota > Metazoa > Chordata > Lepidosauria > Squamata > Anolidae > Anolis > Anolis sagrei. Next base: position 21,932,662 of record NW_026847882.1, on the reverse strand, counting down.
TCTCCGAAGCGACTGGCAATTACTATCATTAGATGGAGCTCAGGATGAGAGGGGGAGGGGGAGATTGAGCGTGAGGAGGGGGCCTCAAAGAAGGGAAGGGAATTGGCTAATTTCCTTCTCAAAGCACCCCTCGCCTCCCTCCTTCTCTACTCCAAAGGCAACCAATGTTCCGAGCAGCAGGGAGCAGTGATTAAAATAAAGCACGCCTGCCAAAATCCAGAGTACAATCCAAAATGCGATGCTTCCTCCTCGTTCCCTTTCCTTAAAAAAGAAATAAACTGTACATAAATGTCAGGCTGGCAGATGATGATTATGAGGGTGATGATGATGGTGTCAAGATGGGATGGTTCCCCTGTTGCATAGTACAGCCAGCCCTCCATATCCACAGGTTCAGCATCCACAACTTGGGAATCCCAAAAGCAGACCCTGATTTTTGCCATGCACTGAGCACTACACTGATGTATTTTCAGTCATTTTCAGTGACATTTTATATCCGAGGCGGCATATTATCATGCAATTCCATAGAATGTGGCTTCAGTATCCATGAATTTTGCTATCCTAGGGCAAAACCTCACGGATACGGAGATCCTATTGTCATGGCTCCTCTTTGGGAAGCCAATGCAGAGACAGTGTAGTAAGTGTCAAGTGATTTCAGTGCTTGACACCCCAGTGAACCACCACCTCCTCCTGAGAAAAATGTATAATATCACAAAGGACTACCACCTCACCCGCCTCATAGGAAACCTGCTACAAAACAGGAGCTTTTTTGTTGAGTTCCAGGGCCAGAGAAGCAGATGGCGGAAACAGAAGAACAGCCTGCCTCAGGAGAGTGTGCCCGTTTCATCAATGTTCAACATTTACACAAACGACCAGCCACTGCCAGAAGGGACAGAGAGTTTCATCTATGCTGATGATCGTGCCATTACCGCTCAAGCAGGGAGCTTTGAGATGGTTGAACAGAAGCTCTCCGAAGCTCTAGGTGCTCTTACTGCCTATTACAGGAAAACCAGCTGATCCCTAATCCATCTAAAACACAGACATGTGCTTTTCACCTTAAGAACAGACAAGCATCCCGAGCTCTGAGGATTACCTGGGAAGGAATCCCACTGGAGCATTGCAGCACACCCAAATACCTGGGAGTCACTCTGGACCATGCTCTGACCTACAAGAAGCACTGCCTGAATATCAAGCAAAAAGTGGGTGCTAGAAACAATATCATACGAAAGCTGACTGGCACAACCTGGGGATCACAACCAGACACAGTGAAGACATCTGCCCTTGTGCTTGGCTACTCTGCTGCTGAGTACGCATGCCCAGTGTGGAACACATCTCACCACACTAAAACAGTGGATGTGGCTCTTAATGAGACATGCCGCCTTATCACAGGGTGTCTGCGCCCTACACCACTGGAGAAATTACACTGTTTAGCCGGTATTGCACCACCTGACATCCTCCAGGAAGTAGCAACCAATAGTGAAAGGACCAAGGCAGCGACATCTCCAGTTAATCCCCTGTTTGGGTATCAGCCAGCATGTCAAGAAATAGTTTTCTAAGATCTACAGAGACACTCGCTGGAACACCTCAGCAAGCGAGAGTCCAAAAGTGGCAGGCTCAAACCCAGAACCTCAATCAATGGCTGATACCAAATGAGAGACTCCCCCCCTGGGCACACAGAAGACTGGGCGACTTGGAAGGCGCTGAACAGACTGCGCTCTGGCACCACGAGATGCAGAGCCAACCTTAAGAAATGGGGCTACAAAGTGGAATCCATGACATGCAAGTGTGGAGGGGAGCAAACCACTGACCACCTGCTGCAATGCAACCTGAGCCCTGCCACATGCACAATGGAGGACCTCCTTGCATCAACACCAGAGGCACTCCAAGTGGCCAGCTACTGGTCAAAGGACATTTAATCAACTACCAAGCTTGCAAACTTTGTGCTTTGTTTGTTTGTTTGTTTGTTAAAAATGCAATACAACTGTTTGGTTTGCTCCTGACGTGATAAATAAAATAAATAAATTGACATGTTTAGAGCTTGGGGGGGGGGGGGGGGGGAGGAAGGCAAAGAGACAAAGACTTTGGAGATCAAAGGATGTGAGGGTGATCTGGCTGTGACATCTGTCACCCCATTGGTCACCAGGGTTGATTCAGCTGATCTGGCTGGCTAAGTGGGTGTCCCCTCCCTCATCACTCCATATGCGTCTCCCCCAAAGCTGCGCATTTGGTGGAAGAGGATGACATCCGAGGTATAGAAGGAGTGTACCAAGGTCTCCAGTCTTCGGTCCCAGGTATACAATAGCTGCACTCCCCTGCTAGAACCTCCAAACAAGCTTCTATGATTCTATGGAGAGAGAGCCATGCTTTTGGGGAAAGGGATCCAACCATCATTATTGGAGGGGTGAGAAATGGGGATTACTTTACTTTTAACAGGAGGACTGGGTTCATATATTGGTTTGTATTACCTGTCCGAACGTATCTCTCCCTATGAACTATCTAGGAGTTTAAGATCATCTGGGGAGGCCCTGCTCTCGGTCCTGCCTTCTTTAGACACAACTGGCAGGAACGAGAGACAGGACCTTCTCAGTGTTGGCCCCTTGGCTGTGGAACTTCCTCTAAGGATATTAGATCAGTCCCTTCCCTCCTAACCTTCCTCAGAAAAGTGAAAACATGGCTTTTTGAACAAGCCTTTGGGAACTATGTGACATCGAATACTGGAACGGCATAGACTATGTTTTTGGACAATGAGGATAATAGTGAAGGTAGTGGTTTTATATGTTTTCAAAGGTTTTAATGTATGTATTTTATCATTCTGTTTTAAATGTTTATTGTAATGTTTACATTGTTTTAATAGTATCCAATAGCTGCCTATGTTGTAAAGCCGCCTTAAGTCACCTTTGGATTTGAGAAAGGCAAGGTAGAAATATAATAAACAAACAAACAAAGAAATAATTTCAGTTATCCGCTAAGACTGCACCTTTACTGGCTTGTACCAATAATAATAATAATAATAATAATAATAATAATAATAATAATAATAATAATAATATTTGGAGTTTTTGGAGCACAGTACTCCTGACCTCACAATCTTGTTTAAAAAAAACCCTATGGATCGTCGATGTTGCAATCCCAGGTGACAGCAGGATTGAAGAGAAACAACTGGAAAAGCTGACACAATACGAGGATTTAAAGATCGAACTGCAAGGACTCTGGCACAAGCCAGTCAAGGTGGTCCCAGTGGTGATCGGCACACTGGGTGCAGTGCCTGCACTTAAACACAATCGGTGCTGACAAAATTACCATCTGTCAGTTGCAAAAATCCACTCTATTGGGGTCTGCATGCATTATTCGCCAATACATCACACAGTCCTAGACACTTGGGAAGTGTCCGATGTGTGATCCAATACAGCAGCCAGCAGAGTGATCTTGTTTGCTGTGTACTAATTTTGTTGTTTTTCAAATAATAATAATAATAATAATAATAATAATAATAATAATAATAGCAAACCATAGGCCACCTATTACAATGCAATCTGAGCCCTGCCACATGCACGACGGAGGACCGTTTTATAGCAACACCAGAGGCACTCCAAGTGGCCTGCTTTTGGTCAAAGGACATTTAGTATAATGCCAAGGTTTAAACTTTGTTTGTGTTTTTAAATACATTACAACTGTACCCTCAATTCGTTTCTGACACGATAAATAAAAATAAATTCCTGTATGCTGGGGTGAACCTATTGTTTTCTCCCTCTGGATAAAATGGCACGGATTTGTGCACTTTTGGCAGTGCCTTTGCAAGTTTTTTTCATTTTAGAACCTTTTGTGTGTGTAGAAGTCTGGAAAGCTATGATGTATGCATTTTCTGAGGTCATCTGTAAAAAAGGTTAGGTGTAGGTCGTGCAGGAGATGTCCCAAAACTCACTTGGAGAGGTTTCCAAAAGCACCATGGGGACCAAAACATGTCATTTACCCACTTCATATAAAAGGGCGGGGTTCCCTCATATGCCATGCATATGTTTCCTTTTAAACTGGGGGAACTGATTTATTTTCAATCCTGAATGAGTTCCTGATTCTGAAATCGCCCCCCCTCCCCCAAGGGTTTTCTCCTTGCCTTTCCACAGCCCTGGTGCCATTTCTGCCTGGAGACGGCTGGAATCCCCATCCGGAGCCTGTTTGGGTTGCGTGTAGTAATTACCGCGACACACATTTTTTAGTGTAACATAATAGACACATTCACCGCACCCCAAATGACAGCGTGTATTAATTATGCCCAAGCAGGCCCAGAGAACGGATTTGTTTACTCTGGTGCTCAAAACAGCAGATTTCTTTTTTCCAGCTTGTTAAACTTAATCAAAAGCAATCAAAGTATGTGCACATATATTATAACAAATTAATTTCAGGCAAAAGGGAAACCAAATAGCTCAGACAGAGAAAGGAGGGAGGGAAGCCCTTTGAGGCTGATGCCAATGGCACCAAGAGGACTCGGATTTGGGGGGTTTCCAGTCTTCCCAGTGGGCAACTGTTGGCTTACGTGCTAATGGAGCTGTGAACCTCTTTGGGGTTTTAGTCTGTGCTGTCAAAAAGGAAGGCTCCTTGGTGCTGATTTTGAACCCCCTTTGGAAGACTGTTTGGGCAACTCCTGTAAAGTTGAGGCTAAAACCCCTAAAACAGTGTTTCTCCACCTCCCGAAAGGTGCGACCCCTTCATACAGTTCCTCATGTTGTGGTGACCCTCAACCATAAAATTATTTTCATTGTGACTTCATAACTGTCATTTTGAGTTTGAACTGGGAAGCCCTGGCCCTTGAGCGCTCCAGCTGGAGGTCAGCTGTGACCAGCAGTGCTGCAGAATTTGAAGAGGCATGAATGGAGGGTGAAAGAGAGAAACGTGCCAGGAGGAAGGCGCATCAAGCCAACCCCGACCGAGACCTTCCACCTGGAAACCAGTGCCCTCACTGTGGGAGAAGCTGCAGGTCAAGAATAGGGCTCCACAGCCACCTACGGATCCACAAGAATATTGATCATGGAAGACTATCCTACTCGTTCAATGAGGAATCGCCTAAGTAAGTAAGTAATTTTGCTCCTGTTCTGAGCGTAATGTAAATATCTGATACGCAGGGTGTATTTTCATTCACTGGTCCAAATTTGGCAGAAATGCCCGATATGCCCAACTTTGAATACTGGTAGAGTTGCGGGTTAGGGGGGGGGTTGATTTTGTCATGTAGTTGCTGGGATTTATAGTTCACCTACAATCAAAGAGCATTCTGAACTCCACCAACAATGGAAGAGAAACAAACTTGGCACACAGAACTCCCATGACTAACAGAAAATACTGGAAGGGTCTGATGGGCATTGACCTTGAGTTTTGAAGTTGTAGTTTGCCAACATCCAGAGAGCACTGTGGACTCAAACAATAATAGATCTGGACCAAACTTGGCATGAATACTCAATTTGCCTAAATGTGAACTCTGGTGGAGTTTGGGGAAAATAGACCTTGACATTTGGGAGTTGTAGTTGCTGGGATTTATAGTTCACCTACAATCAAAGAGCATTCTGAACCCCACCAATGATAGAATTGGGCCTAACTTCCCACACAGAACCCCCATGATTAACAGAAAGTACTGTGTTTTGTGATGGTCTTTGGTGACCCCTCTAACACCCCCTAACAACCCTCCCAGGGGTCCCGACCCCCAATTTGAGTCTCAGAAACAGCCCTCCCCTTGGATGAGAGGCCAACCAATCACAGCAGGAGAGGAGCTTTTGGTGGGAGGATTCGTCTGTTTCCAAAAAGGAGAAGGACAGGCGGGGATCTTCATCCTTTTCTGCCAAAGGGATTCCTAAGACTATCAGAAATATATATTTTCTGATCTTCTTTGGTGACCCCTCTGAAAGCCCCTCGCAACCCCCAAGGGTCCTGATCCTCAGGTTGAGAAACGCTGCCCTAAACGGTTCACTGCCCCATTAAGTCAGCGGCTATTGCCCCGCCATACAAACCAATATATGCATTTCTCACCCCTCCAATAATGATGGCTGGATCTCTTTCCCACAAAATCACAGCCCTCCCTCCGTTGATCTCCAAATGAGACATCTCTTGCCCCCCCCCCCCCCCCCCATCTCTAAACATGTCAAGCACTGAAGTGCTAAATTATATTTACATAATTCTATTGACATTTTGAGGCTGGAATCCTCCGTGCTGCTCTAATTCTTTGTTCAATTAAATTATGAATGTTTGGGACGTGGTAATTCCTTTTGTTCTAGGAACAGATTGCTTTATATATCTGCCTATATTACAGAGTTATTAATTTAATGATTTCATAATAGAAGCTCATCCCTTTGAGTCATCGCCGCCGTTGCATGAAGAGAGGAGCAGGGCTCCCTTCGCCAAGGAAGGTGGCCCGAGTGCCAAGCAGCAAGCGTTTGATAGAGCAGATTAGCACCTGGCATCTCTCCAAACTACAAATCCCAGGGTTCCGTTCAAGTGGTGTCAGACTGCATTAATCCCACAGTGTAGATGCACCCCCTCCCCGGACCCCCTTTTAGCAAAGTGGAAATTGCTGGATCTCTTGGGTCTCTCTGAAATGAGCAAAGAAAGGCAGGATGCAAATTGCAGCGCAAATACCTACTATTTACATTTAAAGGCACATTCAAGCATAAATGCATGCCGCAACTAAGCCATGGCTAATCACAGTAAAGCTTCCAGCACTTTCCATATTGTGGGAAGAAGAGAGAAAGAGGAGTGTGGGGTGCCCCTTGCACACAGGCATGCAGACATGTGTAGACAGACATGGACTCAACCTTTCATGCACACAGGGGCGGCTCAAGCCATTACGCAAAGTAAGCATTTGCAGGGGCGCTCTTGAGGCGCTCTTGGGGGAAAATAGACCTTGACATATGCGAGTTGTAGTTACTGGGATGTATAGTTCACCTACAATCAAAGAGCATTCTGAACTCCACCAATGATGGAATTGAACCAAATATGGCACACAGAACTCCCACGACGAACAGAAAATATATCAGTGATTGGTTGGGGGGGGGGTCAAAATACTGTTTGCTTACCGTTGAAAATTACCTAGGGCTGCCTCTGCATGCACAACTCCTCACTCTGCTAGGCCAATGGGATCAATGGCCATGACAAAACAAAAACAAAACAAAACAACCTAACCATCATTGCTTTTGTTGGGTGAGTGGACTTATTAACAAAAGACCATCTTCATAAATGTGCAGCAGAGTAACTTATAATCAGCTGTGTGATCCAGCACCAGTAGCCCAAAGTAATAAAAAGAACAAAAACACAGAGACCAATGTTATTTCCTCCATCGGAGGCTTTTATTTGTAGTAAAATAATATGGTTGGAGTATTTACAAGAACAAGGTTTCCATAACACAAATAAAGTTCTTTACACTTCCTTCTTTGCTTCCACGCTGGTGCTTCCTTCTCATGCAGATCAATAGTTTTGCTGTCACATAGCCTCTTCTCACACTGGGCCTTCTCATACTAAGCTCTACTAACACTGAGACCTACCTTCCACTGAGGCCTTTCTCCCACTGAGGCCTTCTCACATTGAGAACTCTCTCAGACTGACACCTCTCATACACTGAGGTCATAGAATCATAGAATCAAAGAGTTGGAAGAGACCTCATGGGCCATCCAGTCCAACCCCCTGCCAAGAAGCAGGAATATTGCATTCAAATCACACCTGACAGATGGCCATCCAGCCTCTGTTTAAAAGCTTCCAAAGAAGGAGCCTCCACCACACTCCGGGGCAGAGAGTTCCACTGCTGAACGGCTCTCACAGTCAGGAAGTTCTTCCTCATGTTCAGATGGAATCTCCTTTCTTGTAGTTTGAAGCCATTGTTCCGCGTCCTAGTCTCCAAGGAAGCAGAAAACAAGCTTGCTCCCTCCTCCCTGTGGCTTCCTCTCACATATTTATACATGGCTATCATATCTCTTCTCAGCCTTCTCTTCTTCAGGCTAAACATGCACAGCTCCTTAAGCCGCTCCTCATAGGGCTTGTTCTCCAGACCCTTGATCATTTTAGTCGCCCTCCTCTGGACACATTCCAGCTTGTCAATATCTCTCTTCAATTGTGGTGCCCAGAATTGGACACAATATTCCAGGTGTGGTCTAACCAAAGGCGGAATAGAGGGGTAGCATGACTTCCCTAGATCTAGACACTATGCTCCTGTTGATGCAGGCCAAAATCCCATTGGCTTTTTTTGCGGCCACATCACATTGTTGGCTCATGTTTAACTTGTTGTCCACGAGGACTCCAAGATCTTTTTCACACGTACTGCTCTCAAGCCAAGCATTGTCCCCCATTCTGTATCTTTGCATTTTTTTTTCCTGCCTAAGTGGAGTATCTTGCATTTGTCCCTGTTGAACTTCATTTTGTTAGTTTTGGCCCATCTCTCTAATCTGTCAAGATCGTTTTGAATCCTGCTCCTGTCCTCTGGAGTATTGGCTCTCCCTCCCAATTACTAACTAACACTGTGAACTAACACTGAGGCATTCTCGTATTGAGGCCTATCAACACTGAGAACTACCTCACATTGACGTCTTCTCAACTGAGGGCTCACTCAAACTATGTCTCTCATACACTGAGGCGAACTAACACTGAGGCCTTCTCATACTGAGGCATTATACTCCCACAGAGACCTCTCACAAACTGAGGGCTACTAAGCTACAGACACATCTGCTTATATAGGACTGCAAGTTTTGCTGAGTTATTGCATCCATTTAACCCTTTCAGTGCTTGACTCACATTTTTGTAATTAAAAAAATACCTAGTTAATTTTTAATCTTTCTGACAGCTTTTTCCTCCTTATCCTTGCAAGAGGCAAGGGAAACCTTATTGAAACCTCTCCCCTCTCTATTTGTCAATTAATTTTTTGGGAGTAGGGGGGTATGACTATTCCCTGGGCAACTTCCCAAATATTCATCAGAATACTCTTTGGCACGGTGGCCACATTTGACATCTGGTCCTTTTGCAGCAAGCGCCGGGATCTGAGAGCTGGCAGGTGAGTGGCAGCCCCTTTTCAGCAGCTTTTGGCAGAAGCATCAAAAGAGCGAGTGACAGAACCCAACAAGTGCCAACTAACAGTTGACAGCTTCCAGTGAATGACATAGATGACGTTTCATAAACTGTGTAGTCAGCGTAATAATTTGCTAAATAAAGCAGAAAGATTCGTAATTAAAACAAAAATTTCAGAACCTGCTTTTGGGGGTTAACCCTCTGCTCTAAAACCTGTGGTCTCTCCAGGTCTTCCCTCTGCAAAACCACAGCCAATCTTTTTTCACCTCTCCTTTGACCCTCCGGCTCTATTCGGTGTTCAGATTCAGCCGCATTTGCTATTCTTGGCCAAAGGCAGGCATTAAAACCGCTAATTTGCACCTTTGGAGATGAAATAGATCTTGTCCATCTGGATGAATCATTTCCGCATATCTTGCCGCTGACGTGAATTGTGGCATTGATCAAACAATGCAAAGTGGCAATGAATTTGACTTCCACCAAGCGCAAGGGATTTGACAGATGAAATAGGGAACGGCATGTGATTCATGGTCATTTGCAATCATTGGGAAAAGGAGCAGCCATCCATCTTGGCAGAGAAAGGCAGCCTTGAAGCCTCTTCTTGAAAAAAGGAACACAAAGAGTGTCTGAAGAACACGCCCAGGCCCACAACTGGGGAAAAGCCTCCATGCTTTTTCTCCACCCTGGACCTGCACTTCTAAGAAGAATGTAATGTGGTTGTTGTTCATTCGTTCAGTCGTCTCCGACTCTTCGTGACCTAACGGACCAGCCCATGCCAGAGCTCCCTGTCGGCCGTCACCACCCCCAGCTCCTTCAAGGTCAGTCCAGTCACTTCAAGGATGCCATCCATCCATCTTGCCCTGGTCGGCCCCTCTTCCTTTTATTGTAATCTCCCATTTGGTATTTTGTCTGAAACACACTGAGAACTGGGCCTTGTTTGAAGGATAACAGTTTGACACCCCAGATGGACCATAGTCTTTTGTCCTACCTGCCAAGGCCTTGATTCTGACTGACCAATCACAGCAACTTCAAGAATTCAACATATACAACACAGTAGGCACTTGGAGCCTCGGGACCCCAGAGGAGCAGTGGAGAACAGCTCATTGGAGACACCAGACTGAAGGGAGATCCCAATGAGGGACTGATGGCATCCTCTATTTTGATTGGCTGGGAAGTAAAGCCTCCAAGGCAGAATCCAGAGGAATAAGAATGGCGTAAAGTGCAAGACACAATATGAGAATATTCAATTCTTGGATAGTCTATGCCACATGAGTAATTTCCAAAAAACAAAGAATAGGTACACATTGGAAGCAAGTCAGAGCAAGGTGTTGAAATACATACCTTTGGGCTATATGTAAGTGATGTAATGGACAAAGGAAAAAATGGTACACTTATGTAATGCTGCTTGGCTGTTATACAGTTTGGAACATGTATTTCTTTGGCCTCTGAATGGCTCTCTGGATTACAACATGATTATACAACTGTAATTGCTTTGTTGCTGAACTGGAAACTATTCTGGAAATGTATTATGTGGTGCATTTATATGTTTGTGGCAAAACTCCTATCCTCCTGTGGATTTGCAACATGTGAAAATGTGGAGAATAACAAGTGTAAAAACAGTGTAAGGTGTTGTATGTTATAAAAGAGGGTTGGTTGGTGGCTGCCTCCTCCCCCCTTCCCATTTCACTCTGGAGGCCCAGGGATCCTTGAAATCTCCAGAACATCCCACTACCTCAATTCACAGTGGAAGAAAATGAGGAGCTGGATAAATCAGAGGGGAAGTGTATTGGACTGAAGAATGATACTATATTATCACATGATACTGTAAACTATCATTAGGCATATTTGCAGGAGGGGGAGCAGCTGAGGAAACCTCTGGAAAGAGGCCAAGATGAAGAGGGCATAGAAAGAAATGAGAGACTCAGACCTCAGTTAAAGCACAAGCGATGTCCATTAAGGGTAATGCATTCCTTCCATTTCCTCATGTAATGACAGACAGTGTGGTGGGGTAATGTGCATTGTCACTCTTTCTGTCACTCTCTCCCATCCCCTCAATGTAATGAGGGAAGGAAGGAGAGTGCACAGGATGCCACAAGCTGCCCTGTGCACTTTCCCTTTCACTGGCGATTGTTTGGCGGGGACGAGGGACAGGGCTTCCCGGTGGTGGCCCCCAACTGTGGAACTCGCTCCCCAGCGAAATCAGGTCAACAACATCCCTCCTCACCTTCAGGAGGAAATTGAAAATGTGGTTATGGGACCAGGCCTTTGGGTAGCTTGCAGATAATTGACAATGACAATGATAAGGCTATGGAAAATGGACTATGGATAGGCTTCCAGTTGTGTTGTGTTCACTGAATTGTTTCTAGATAAAGCTAGACAGCCAGTATTATTGTACTTTTATCATTGTACTTTATATTTTTAAACAAATTTTAAACTAATATAATGTATTATCAATAGGTAATTGCTGTATGTATTATCCGTTACGTAGCGGCATCGAATTGTGCCGGCTGTATGCCGCCCTGAGTCCCCCCTCTAGAGGTTGAGAAGGATGGGGTACAAATGCTTGAAATAAATAAATAAATAAATAAATAAATTGGTGCAACAGCCATGTGAATAGATCCATAGTATCCAATTCAACCTCAGTTATGCAGATGACACCACTCTGATGGCCGAAAGCGAGGAGGAGCTGAGGAGCCTTCTAATCAAGGTGAAAGAAGAAAGCGCAAAAACTGGGTTGCAGCTAAACATAAAAAAAACCAAGATCATGGCAACAAGAATGATTGACAACTGGAAAATAGAGGGAGAAAATGTGGAGGCCGTGACAGACTTTGTATTTCTAGGAGCAAAGATTACTGCAGATGCAGACTGTGGCCAGGAAATCAGAAGGCGCTTACTTCTTGGGAGGAGAGCAATGTCCAGTCTCGATAAAATAGTAAAGAGTAGAGACATCAGACTGGCAACAAAGATCCGCCTAGTCAAAGCCATGGTACTCCCCATAGTAACCTACGGATGTGAGAGCTACGGATGTGAGAAGGCTGAGCAAAGGAAGATAGATGCTTTTGAACTGTGGAGTTGGAGGAAAGTTCTGAGAGTGCCTTGGACTGCGAGAAGATCCAACCAGTCCATCCTCCAGGAAATAAAGCCCGACTGCTCATTGGAGGGAAGGATACTAGAGACAAAGTTGAAGTACTTTGGCCACATCATGAGGAGACAGCAAAGCCTAGAGAAGACAATTATGCTGGGGAAAGTGGAAGGCAAAAGGAAGAGGGGCCGACCAAGGGCAAGATGAATGGATGGCATCCTTGAAGTGACTGGACTGACCTTGAAGGAGCTGGGGGTGGTGACGGCTGACAGGGAGCTCTGGCGTGGGCTGGTCCATGAGGTCACGAAGAGTCGGAGATGACTGAACGAATGAACAACAAATCCAATTCAGCTAGAGGGCCAAAGCATGCTAAATTGATTGAGAAGTTTTTGAAATATGGGCTGCTGAGAGAGCGAGAATCAGCTTCTAATTCACCTATACTTCCTGTCCAAAAACTGAGATTGAGTGACTATTGCTTTTTTAAAGATCTGAAGGCTGTGAGCAATGTGACTATACATCTAATTGTCCCCGACCTGTACAGTCTACTCACTACTATCCCGAGGTCTGCAAAGTACTTTACTAATTTAGACTTAAAAGATACTTTCATCTGCGTCCCACTAGATTTTGTGAATGAAGAAATATTTGCTGTCAGGTCCAACATCGGGGTTTCAAGAAGAGCCCACATGTGTTTGCTACTGCTTTGAGCACTGAGCTGCAATTGTGGATGTACTCAATTTCATAATAATAATAATCATCATCATCATCATCATCATTATTTATACCCCACTACCATCTCCCCCAATGGGGACTCAGGGCAGCTTACATGAGGCCAAGCCCAAACAGCAAAATTACAATAAGATAAAAACCAAAACACAGCAACAACACAATAAAATACATAAAACATATGAGTACAATAAGCAATATACATAAAGCATATGAATACAATGAACAGTCACAATGACAATGAGCGGGCCGCATGTGCAAGATAAAATATTAAAACTCAGGGTGAGATAAACAAAGAAGCAGATTATTTGTGAGGGAGAGCGCACAAAGAAACAGGGTTGTAAAACAGACCTTCATAAAAGGGAGGAAGTGTACTCCAAAGACACCAGTGTTGAAGGGAGCAATAGTGTAAGGTTGTGTGGCTACTCTCCAAAGGCGCAACAGAAAAGCCAGATTTTGAGATTCTTTTTAAAGGTTTCTAAGGTGGGGGGCTTTCCTAATCTCCCTGGGCAGTAAGTTCCAAAGTTGGGGGGCCACAGAGGAGAAGGCTCTCTCCCTTGTACCCACAAGACGAGCCTGTGAAACTGGCAGGGGCGAAAGGAGGGCCTTCCCCGAAGATCGAAGAGCTCGGGCTGGTTCATGGAGATAAGTTCATGTATCATTATCTATAAAATTACAGAATCATAGAGTTGGAAGAGACCACAAGCACCATCCAGTCCAAGCCCATTCTGCCATAGAGGAATACACAATCAAGGAACTCCCAACAGAAGGTCATCTGGCCCCCTACATTTAAACATCTCAAAAAGACTCCAACATATTTCATTCCCAAACAGCTCTTATGGTCTTCCTAATATTCAGATGGAATATCTTTTCCTATAGTTTGAATCCATTGCTCCACATCATTGTCTCCACAGTAACAGAAAATAAGCGTGCTCCCTCCTCAATATGATATTTAAATATAGCTATCATGACACCTCATAACCTTCTCTTCCCCAAATTCCTTAAACTACTTTTCAAGGGCATGGCTTCCTGATCTTTGATCATTTTGGTCAGCCTCCTCTGGACACATTACAGCTTGTCAACATCATTCTTCAATTTTGATGCCCAGAACTGGAAACAGTGTTTTAGGATGGATGATCACAGGCAGGATTAGTTTGACTATATATCCCTACATGATAGAGGGATGGACTGGATGTTCATTGTGGTAATTTCCTACTTTATGATTGTATAAGGAAAAGAGTAATTGATAGTCTCCACATTAGAGAGCAACCTGGATGTGAAAAACAAATCTGGGCTACATATTAGGGCTGGGCGGGTTCGT
>NW_026847882.1:21886273-21918333 GCF_025583915.1 Anolis sagrei ordinatus | reverse complement strand
CACTGGAACAGCCATGTCTTCAAGCTCCTCCTGAAGACTGCCAGGGTTGGGCCTGTCTGATGTCTTTAGGGAGTGAGTTCCAAAGTCGAGGGCCCACCACCGAAAAGGCCCTCTCTATCGTCCCCACCAATCGCGCCTACGAGGCTGGTGGGATCGAGAGCAGGGCCTCTCCGAATGATCGGAGGGATCACGTGGGTTCGTATATGGAGATGCAGTCACATGGCTCTCCGTGCCTCCTTGCCTTGGAAAGAGTGCATGTGTGGCATGCAGGCCCAGAAAGCATGCACACCTGCCTGCAGCTGAGTTCCTCCTCTAGAGTAAGAAAGCCAGAACTTGCCTCCCTGCCTTGGACAGAGTGTGTGTGCGGCATGCAGGCCCAGAAAGCGTACACGCTTGCCTGCAGCCAAGCATCTCCTCTAGAGTAAGAATGAGAACTTTCCCCCTTGCCTTGGAAAGTGAGTGTGGATGTGGCGTGCAGATTCAGAAAGCATGCGCATCTGCCTGCAGCTGAGTGCCTCTCCTCTAGAGTAGAAACAGGTAAGAAGCCTCCTTAAAGTACAAGCCTGTCATCAGCTGAGTGCTTCTTTTTTAATGCCTAAAATGATGGGAAGGAGAGCATGGGAAGTCCCCCCCCCCCCAATAATGGGTCAATAGAAAATTGATCTTTCGACACCCCAGAGTGAAAACAGATATCTGCCCTCCCAATTTTGGGAGGCTCGCAAAAAACAAATGGGGGGCCCCCACTGAAACTCAGGACATGAAACCAGTCAATGTTTACCCTGAATGCACAAGCCAATTCCAGATCTGGCTCTGGCCTTGCATGGCTCGGCTTGAATGTCCCCTTCCAACCCAATTGTTAGGCCAAGGGCTTCTGACCGTCTGCTCAGCCATCCTCTTGAGTTCCCCAGGAGCTTGTGCCACATCTATGGGGCTTTTGAAAATCGCAATAACTGTCTTCGCCCCATCCATACAGGGATGGGACCTCCGCTGACTTTCCACCAGGTGGGCAGTGGGGCAGGCCATGGTGAAATAAAGCAAGCGAATGCATCATGATGTAATAAGCATCACCCCATGGGCATTTTTCCATCAGCCCCAAGAGGTGCCAGGTGTCCTGGGAGCAAGGCATGGTATGGGGGAACCCCAAGGCCAAAGACCCCTATAGCTGTTGGCTTTGGCCAGCCTTCATCCGCACCTCAGCCCCCATCCAAAGACAACTGCCTCCTTTCTGGAGTCCGTTCACCATTATTCAGTGAAACAGCAAAATGGTGTTGAGGCACAATGGTGTTGAGGCACAGAAAAATGGTGTTGAGGCACAGTGGCCACATATTTCTAGTTTCTATTTCCAAACAGAAACTACAAATGAGGAGATTAAAATAAATAGTTAAATCTGCAAAAATACTAAGGGGTTACAATCAAGTCAGTACTAAGGGCAGATAATCAAGGGGTTACAATCAAGTGAAGACAGTGCCAAGAAAGTGCCACTTTTGACTCTCTTGCATCATAGGTTTCATAGTGAATCACAGTAATTAAGGTGGTAAACATGCACACACGCAATCCGCTTCTTTCCTTTTGTTTCTCCCTCCCAGCTCTATCCTTCTGTTCGGCGTCTCTGCATCTCTCTGTTCCAAAACAACCCTGTTTTCTGAAAACAATCTATCCTGTGCAGTTTTCCCTTCTCTCTTCTCTTTCAGGTCATCTCGATCTCTCCACTTATCTCTTACCCTAATCTTTTCTCTCTGCAATGCCAGAAATACAGCTTAATGGTGTAATGTTAGAGAATGTTGACTATTTCTGCTCCCTTGGCAGCCACCTCTCCCCAAAGTCAACATTGACACTGAAATACAACACCGCCTGAGCTCTGTGAGTGCAGCAATTTTTCACATGAAGCAGAGAATGTTTGAGAACCAGGACATTCGTAGGGAGACCAAGGGGCTTGTTTATAAAGTGATTGTCCTCCCAACACTGCTATATACCTTTCAAATGTGGACTGTCTACAGAAGTCACACTCAACTCCTGGAACGATTCCATCAGTGTGCCTCCAAAAAATCCTGCAAATCTCTTGGGAAGACAGGCGGACAAAGGGCAGCATGCTGGAAGAAGCAACGACCATCAGCATTGAAGCGATGCTCCTACACCATCAACTCCACTGGAATGAATGCCAAGTTGTCCGAATGCCCGATCATTGTCTCCCAAAGCAGTTACTCTGCTCCCAACACAAGAACCAAAAACGTAATGGTGGACAGGAAAAGAGATTTAAAGATGGGCTTAAAGCTAACCTTAAAAACTGTGGCAAAGTCACTGAGAACTGGGAAGCCCTGGCCCTTGAGCACTCTAGCTGGAGGTCAACTGTGACCAGCAGTGCTGCGGAATTAGAAGAGGCACGAATGGAGGGTGAAAGGAAGAAACGTGCCAAGAGGAAGAAGGTGCATCAAGCCAACCCTGATCGAGATGGCCTTCCACCTGGAAACGGATGTCTTCACTGTGGGAGAACATGCGGGTCAAGAATAGGGCTCCATAGTCACCTATGTATCCACCGACACTACACTTGGAAAGCCATCATATTCGGACAACAAGGGATCACTTAAGTAAGTACATCTCTTAACCTGGTGCTTGGCAACACCTCTTTCAAAATTCCTTCACTCTTCACTCTCTACCCACTTCCTCCTCCCTTATTTGTTACCCATTCTTAAAATTCAGTTTTCAAATCTTAGCTCCATCTGTGAGGTGCATGCTGAGTCAGGAAGTGAGCAACAAAGGAGTTGGTGTCCACAGCTGAACGGTTCCCTTCCTGCCTCTGATCAGCCAAGATCTCCATCGAAGCAACACTCAGATCCATATCAAGTTCAAAGGGAAATGCAAAGTGCGGCTGCTCAGCTGGAGGACAAACTGGCACAGAAAGAGATGAAAGCAGTGTCCGGGGGCCCAGTTGGAGGCCAGGTTCCCAGTGCCACAAAGAGACAGTTGACAGGGAGGAATGCAAAGCATTAAAACTTGTATCAAAATGGCCTCAGTGGCGGGACAAGGGAGAAGCGGTGGCCCATCCTGCCCTGGTTGTAGTGAGCTTCTGGTGCTGCCGTTAAGTATGTGTGTCAGAAAAGGAGAAACAAGACTTCACTCTCAAAGGAACCCTCTGTGCTGGGTGTTAGTCTGAACTTTAAAGGACTAACACCCATTTAAGTCCTTCTACGTCCCGGCTACAATGCAATGCAGGTCCATCTCCCATGTGATGTGGGGACCCCCTGCTTCATTGCTTTCTCCCGAGGGAGACAAGACCCCTTTGTGCTCTGATATCCCACATCAAAATGGTTGTGGCTTTGGAGTTTCCCGGAGGGAAGGACTCGCAAGGTCCTTCCTTTGATGAACACACCATCTAGCAAGTGGAGGTCGCCATTTTGGAAAATCACTGTGTAACCATTTGCCACCTAGCCCAAAATGTCAAGATGAGTGTGGGATCCATGGAAAAAATAACCCAAGACCATCTTCACGGGCATAAGGTATCTGCTGGCGGGCTACTCACACCTTTCCAGAAGCAGGAATGAGTCGAATGCTCTCAGGTTTTTTTGCCATGGAAAGCAGAAGGACTTTTTCAGCAGACTGATCACACAGAAGGAAAGCTGGGCCCATCACTTTGATGCAATGGAAGCATCCTGACTCACTGCCTCCAAAGAAGGCATGTGCCCAACTCTTAGCAGGCAAGGTCATGCTCACAGGATTTTGGGACCAGCATGGAGTCGTATTGATGGATTTCCTAGCAAAGGATGCCATGATCTCTGGGGCAGACTAGGCTTCATTGCTGCGGAAATGACGGGAGGCCATACAAACCAAGAGACAGTGTGGCATGCTCACCAAAGGTGTCTACCTTCTGCAAGACAATGCACCCATTCGCAACTCACCTGTTGCCCAAATGGAAGAAGCGTGCTCCTCTGGTTTTGACATTCTACCGCACCCCCTTATTCACGCGACCTGCACCATCGGACTTCCACCTCTTTCCAACAAGGAAGTTATTTTGGAAGGGCATGCATTTACCAGATGAGGAGACTCTGATTTCCAAAGTCACAACGTGACTTTTGGAGCAACCTGTAGTCTTCTACAAGGGAGGTATTTACAGTTGCTTAAAAAGAGGGGAGAAGTGTGTGTCCCTATCTGGCATGGATGGAGAGAGGCATGAATAACTGTGCCAAGTTTCATTGCTCTCAGTCCACGAGAAGTGGGGCAGGGAAAATCTTTCATGAATGCCCTCCATAGAATAATAGAATCCTAGAGTTGGAAGAGACCTCATGGGCCATCCAGTCCAACCCCCTGCCAAGAAGCAGGAAAATTGCATTCAAAGCACCCCTGACAGATGGCCACCCAGCCTCTGTTTAAAAGCTTCCAACGAAGGAGCCTCCACCACACTCCGGGGTAGAGAATTCCACTGCTGAACATCTCTCACAGTCAGGAAGTTCTTCCTCATGTTCAGATGGACTCTCCTTCCTTGTAGTTTGAAGTCATTGTTCCGTGTCGTAGTCTCCAGGGCAGCAGAAAACAAGCTTACCCCCTCTTCCCTATGACTTCCTCTCACACATTTATACATGGCTCTCATGTCTCCTCTCAGCCTTCTCTTCTTCAGGCTAAACATGCCCAGCTCTTTAAGCTGCTCCTCATGGGGCTTGTTCTCCAGACCCTTGATCACTTTAGTTGCCCTCCTCTGGACACATTCCAGTTTGTCAATATCCTCTTCAATAGTGGTGCACAGAATTGGACACAATATTCCAGGTGTGGTCTAACCAAGGCAGAATAGAGGGGTAGCATGACTTCCTTGGATCTAGAAACTAGACTCCTATTGATGCAGGCCAAAATCCCATTGGCCTTTTTTGCCACCGCATCACATTGTTGGCTCATGTTTAACTTGTTATTCCACGAGGACCCCAAGATCTTTTTCACTGCTCTCGAGCCATGCATCCCCCATTCTGTCTCTTTGCATTTCATTTTTTCTGCCTAAGTGGAGTATCTTGCATTTGTCGCTGTTGAACTGCATTTTGTTAGTTTTGGCCAATCATCTCTCTAACTTGTTAAGATGGTTTTGAATCCTGCTCCTGTCCTCTGGAGTATTGGCTCTCTCTCCCAATTAGGTGTCATCTGCAAACTTGATGATCATGCCTTCTAACCCTTCATCTAAGTAATTAATAAAGATGTTGAACAGGACTGGAAGAGACCTCGTGGGCTATCCAGTCCAACCCTATTCTGCCAAGAAGCAGGAAAATCACATTGAAAGCATTCCTTGTAGCTCTCGCTCCACGGAGTCCACAGCAACTGATACATTTTGTCCATAAAGAGGAAGGCATGATAAAAAGAAGCGCTGCAGAAAGGAGCCAACCTTCAGAGAGAGAGACTTCGGAAGCTGCTTGGCTCACATTTATTGCTTTTATGAATCATAAGAATGATAGCAATATGGCCGCCTCGCTGACAGCTCACAGGGAACTGGCGAGGCCTGATTTGATGAAAGTTGAAGGTCCTTCTTTGATCAAATCTTGTTGTGATAACATTCCTTCTGTAGCCAGGCTAAGACCTCCAACCGCTGCAAAATGTTTTGGGGCAGTAGCATGGAGTGACATTGGTTGTTTAAGCTGCAACATTTGAATGCTCATTTAAGGGAAGGAATGTGCTGTGTTGGCATCAGCGGTCCATCGAGTGAGGAAGGGGTTCAATGGGGAGACGGTTTGCTGCCTTTGGCCAAAGACAGAAGAGGAGATAGTCCTTTTGCCCATGTGTTTCAGCTACAAGCAGTCTCCCCCCACCCAGATCCTCCAAATTGCCTCTTGAAATGAAGTGCTGCCGACGGGCGCTGGAATAAATGCGGGCCCCGGCACATTAGAATACTTGCAAAGTGGTGCCATCAGCAGAACCGACAATGGGAATAATGTGTTCAGGCACCGGATGAATTTTCTCTGTGCGAAGGGTCATCATTCGTGTCGGAGGCAGTTAGAGCATCGCACAGCCGGAGTATCTATTCCTCATTAGTTTCCCAGCCCTTAACGGTAAACACACCTCACCATTTTCCCTTTGTGTTTTTTAAAGAATTAACCTGACAGCTTGGTGAACCTTCTCCCGTGAAGTTCCTCTAAAGTGCTGCAAGGAGCAGAGGAGTTTGGGGCACAGAGAGAGGGGTCCCCATTGCCCCCTCCATACCTTTCCCACCCAAAACACGTCTCCTAGGAACACAAGGGAAGTGGCAGTGGGGCAGGGGCTTTCACTCTGGGTTTCAGCCCACACTCATAGAATCATAGAATCCTAGAGTTGGAAGAGACCTTGTGGGCCATCCAGTCCAACCCCCTGCCAAGAAGCAGGAAAATCGCAACCAGGGCTCCCCGACAGATGGCCAGACCAAAGAACTGGTTTCACTCTTCCCTTTCCTTGTGCCATTCAGTCCAAGTCATGTCCTTCACAGGCAACAGTGTGTGTTTGCTATTTCCCCCTTGAACAAAAGAACCTGTGTCTTCTTGCTTCCATTAAACGGATCTGTGGATGGATTCAGACTGGATGAACTTTGGGAGTCCCATCCAACTCTAGAAGTGTAAAATCCTATGAAGCCACATCCATCCACCCTGCTCGCTATCTATATTCTATTAGCATTGTGTTTTAATTTTTGTACTGTGTATTTTAAGATGTGTATGTGGAAAGTCTGATCTGTCCARGGTGGTCCACYCTCTGGTTACATCCCGTATAGACTACTGCAACGCTCTCTACYTGGGGTTGCCTTTGAATACTGCCCGGAAGCTACAACTAGTCCAACGAGCYGCAYCKAGACTACTAACAGGAGRYGGGTACAGGGAGCATACTACTCCTCTGTTATGTCAGCTCCACTGGCTACCAATCAGTTTCCYAGCACAATTCAAAYTGCTGGTGTTGACCTATAAAGCCCTAAACGACTCCGGCCCAATTTACCTGTCTGAACGYATTCTCKCCTATGAACCATCAAGGTTATTAAGATCTTCTGGAGGGGCCCTGCTCTTGGTCCCACCACCCTCGCAATCGCGGCTGGTGGGACGAGGGACAGGGCCTTCTCGGTGGTGGCTCCTCAGCTCTGGAACTCTCTCCCACTGGAGATTAGAACTGCCCCTTCTCTCCTGACTTTTAGAAAGCTGYTGYAAACTTGYRTCTGGAATTTAGCATTCGATGAGTGAGTCAATAACTCTTGACCACARGGACWGATGGTGATGAATTGTGATTTCATTCTGATGACTTGGCCTTARGTAATTACATGATTGTATTTTAYTGTATTTTATGTATTAGTGCATTATGTGGTGTGATATTTTAAACTATTGTTTGTGAATCTTTTGTTGTGAACCGGCCTGAGTCCCTCTGTGGAGGTTGAGAAGACCGGTATATAAAAGTTCTAAATAAATAATAATAATAAATAAAATATTGCATGGTATTGTGTTTTATCTGAGTGTTTTAACTGTGTTGTCCTCCATTTCAACTGTGAAGAGAGGCAGTTAACAAAATGATAATAACAACAATAACAACAAGATGTGTGTGTTTGTGTGAATGCACACATGCTCTGAGTGGGAAACCATCTTGCTCCAAACAGGATGGTACATCCAAGAGTATTGAAGGAACTAGCGGAAGTCGTTTTGGAACCACTGGCAATCATCTTGGAGCATTCTTGGACAATGGGACAAGTCCCAACAGATTGGAAGAAGACAAACATGGTCCCCATCTACCTTCAAGAAGGGAAAAAAGGACGACCCAAACAATGACCAATGTCCACTCAGCCTCACATCAATACCAGGCAAGATTCTGGAAAAGACCATTAAGAAAGTGGTCTGCAAACACTTAGAAAGGAATGCTGTCATTGCTAATAGTCAACACGGATTGATCAAAAACAAGTCATGCCAGACTCATCTGATCTCTTTCGTCAATAGAGTTACAAGCTGGGTAGATGCAGGGAACGCTGTGGTTGGAGCGTATCTGAATTTCAAGAAGGCCTTCCTTTGACAAGGTCCCCCATGACCTTTTGGCAAGGAGACTAGTCCAATGTGGGCCAGGCAGAACTACAGTGAGGTGGATCTGTAATTGGTTAAGCAAATGAACCCAAAGATTGCTTCTTCCCAATACTTCCTCTTCATCCTGGAAAGAAGTGATTAGTGGTGTGCCATCAGCAGGATCTATCCTGGGCCCAGTCCAGTTCAGGATCTTGATTAATGACTTGGATGAAGTGTTAGAAGGCAGGATCATCTAGTTTGCAAATGGGACCAAATGGGGAGGGTGAGCCAAGACTCCAGAAGACAGGAGCAAAATTGGTCAGACCACACCTGGAATCCCACTGTCCAATTCCAGGCACTGCAATTGAAGGGAGATGTTGACTCTAAGTTGGAATGTGTCCAGAGGAGGGCAACTCAAAGGATCAAGAGCCTGGAGAACAAGCCCTATGAGGAGCAGATGAAGGAGCTGGGCATGTTTAGCCTACAGAAGAAGAGGTGAGGGGAAGTCATAGGGAAGAGGGAACAGGATGGAGATGGGAATTCAGCCTCCGGTGGATGCCAATTTGCCTTGTTTCTTTGCCATGCTGGGCCCAGAATGGGAAGGGAGTGGCCAAAAAGGAAATTACAGCGAAGGAGGAGGAAGAGGAAGAAAGGGATGCCGCTCTCTTTGTACGACACCGCCAAGGCTGCTTTTGCACCCAGGAATCCAAGAGACCTAGGAACCCAAGAGATCCAGGAACCCAAGAGAGGAGGAGGAGAGCTGTGTCCAGCTGGTGGCTTCCTGAAACTGCTCTCCAAGGTGCTGAATCCCATCTTCAAAATTGCTTCTGTCTTACAGAGAGRATCTTTGGCYTTTGAGTCCAAATTCTGGAYTGGATGTACAATGATACTTTGACTTAAGAGTTTAATTTGTTCTGTGACCAATCTCTTAACTTAAAACACTCTTATCTCAAAACAAATTTCCCATTGAAATGGTATTAATCCGCTCTGCCGCCCTGAAACCCCCCCCCCCCCAATTGTTTTGAATCCCTGGAAACCCATTGGCCACTTTAAGCAAGTCACACAYCCTCAGAGGAGGGTCACTCCTTCTGGAGGACTCTCACCATGGAAACACTGGGAGAAGGTTGTCGTTCCATAAGAGTCAACTATGTAAGAACAAATATAATATAATTTAATAATAGTAATAATTATGATGATAAGGTTCTCCATTTTAACAATGTTTTTGTGTAAGTTCTTAGAATAGTGCTTCAAAAGGAAGCCAGCCCTGTGTGCGTTGATTGTTCCAAGTCCCTCTTTGGTTGATCAAAGCGACTGAAGTGGTTAATTGAATTGAAAACGGAATGCTGCGGCATGTGAAGTAGTTCTCCAAGCTCTTCACTCCTTGCAGAAGCTCCCTTGAAGCGAATGTGCCTGGTACTCTCAGAGAGCTCTGAGGACCTGAGTGGAAAGGGAGTTTGGTTCCTGTTACATCAACACTGCCCTCAAACCATTATCTCTTTCGACACATTCCAAAGCCAACACAGAGGCAGGCCCAAGAGAGTCCTCTGCAAGTGAGGGGCTCTGGCATAAAGATAAAAACACACAGGTCCGAATTAGTTGTTTCACTCTTGTCCTTCCTTGTACCTTTCAGTTCAAGTCATGGCTTTCACAGACAACAGGATGTGCCTGCTCTTTCCCCCTCGAACAGAAGAACAAGTGTCTTCTTGCTTCCAATAATGGATTCCCCAGGAATCAAAAGGGATTGCTAAGAGGAACTGTTGATCTCTGGATGGATTCAGAAAGGGGTTGGACTGGATAACCTTTGGGGGTCCCTTCCAACTCTAGGAATGTAAGCCACATCCATCCACCCTGCTTGCTATCTATGTTCTATTAATGTTGTGTTTTAATATTGGTAATGTGTATTTTAAGATGCGTATTGTATGGTATTTTGTTTTATCTGGATGTTTTAATTGTATTCTCCATTTGAACTGTTAGGAGAGGCAGTTAATAAATTAACAACAACAGCAACAACAAAATGTGTGTGTTTGTGTGAATGCACACATGCTTTGAGTGGGAAACCATCTTGCTCCAAACAGGAGGCAAATATTCCCCCCCCCTCTCAATTCCATCGATGTTTGGGTTCACAGGATGTAGGTGAACTACAACTCCCCCAAATCAAGGTGAATTTTCCCCTAAGACCTCCAGTATTTTTTGCAGGACATGGGGGTTCTGTGTTCCAAGTTTGGTCCAATCCCATCTTTGGTGGAGTTCAGAATACTCATAGATTGTAGGTGAACTATGCATCCCAGTACCTACATCTTCAAAATGTCCAGGCAGGCCAATTCCCCTCAAAACCCATCAGTATTCAAATTTGTTAGCCGCCCTAAGTCCCTCTGCAGAGGTCAAGATAGGACGGGATACACATGTCCGAAATAAATGTGGGCATATCGGGTATGCATGTCAAATTTGGTCCAGATCCATTGTTGTTTGGGTTCATAGTGTGCTCTGGATGTAGGTGGACTACAAATCCTATAAATCCCTCCAAAGGCGTCCAGTATGTTTCGGTGGTCATGCAGCTTCTGTGTGCCAAGTTAGTTCCAGGTCCACCACTGGTGGAGTTCAGAGTGCTCTTAGATTGGTGGTGAACTATTCATCCCAGTACTTATACCTCATAAATCATGGTGAATTCTCCCCAAACCTCTTCAATATGTTCAGTTGCTGATCAATTCCTCTGTTTGCTGTGTGTCATAGAAAGGAATAGGAAAGTGTTAAAGGAGAGGCTGTGGGTGGGGTCATGCAAATTTCACACCAATGGAGAGAGTAAGAAACACTGGGATGCTTGTGGTGGAGGAAACACAAACTCTGGGATGGAACTGTCCCCATATGAAAGCCTTCACTTGGGTGGTGGGCAGTGTGGTGTTTGTGGGGGACATTGGCAGGCTCTTGGACATGTTCATGGCACTCACTATAACCTGCAATGTCATTGGAGGGAGGGCCTTTGGTGTCTCCTGAGTAGTGGGAGCTATAGCTCTTTGTGGAGGTAGGAGGTTGTCTTAATAAGTGGGCACCCCAGCAACGCACACACACTGATATTTTCATTTTTATTATGTGTATAGATAGATTATATAATATATGTTGTACTCAAGTCTGAGATATTGTTTTGACCTCTGGCTTGCTAGTAAAACTGAATGACTGTATTGCAAAAGGAATGTGTGGCAGCAACACAAAAAATTGGGAAAGCTCTGATATCTTCATCTCAATAATTTAAACACCCAAAGATTTGAGAAAATTAAATAAAAGACCAAAGCCATTATTAATTCTGCTTCACAGAGAAGAGCGATCAAGGAACTTTATTAGAGCCGTTGCGCTTTTATTTGCAAACTTCTCCTCTAATTGAAATAAAAAGGCCTAATAATTGTCAAACACAGAGAAGGCTCTTTGGTGGAACGGGAAGCAGTGCTGAAGGTGGAACTGAGAAATGTTGGTGGCGGGAAACGCATCTCATTAGATCTCTTTGCATGTCCATCTCCAGGGATCAAGCCTGGAACTAATGATCCACAGAACCAATGTGGTGTAATGGGTTGAGAGGGTGAATATTTAGAGCAGCGTTTCTCAACCTTCCTAATGCCACGACCCCTTAATACAGTTCCTCACATTGTGGTGACCCCCAACCATAACATTATTTTTGTTGCTACTTCATAACTGTCATTTTGCTAATGTTACGAATCGTAATGTAAATATCTGATATTCAGGATGTATTTTCATTCACTGGACCAAATTTGGCACAAATACCTGATACACCCTATCTTCAAGAGGGAAAAAAGGATGACCCAGACAATGACCAGTGTCTGGTCAGCCTCACATCGATACCAGGCAAGATTCTGGAAAAGATTGCTAAGGAAGTGGTCTGCAAACCTAAGAAAGGAATGTGGTCATTGTTAGTAATCAACAAGGATTTATCAAAACCAAGTCATGCCAGATTCATCTGATCTTTTTCCCCCATAAAGTTTCAATCTTGGTAGATGTGGGGAATGCCATGGATGGAGCGTGTCTGGATTTCAGTGAGACCTTCGACAAAGTCACCCATGACCTTCTGGCAAGGAAACTAGTCAAATGTGGGCGAGACAAAACTATGATTAGGTGGATCTGTAATTGGTTAAGCTAACGAATCCAGAGGGTGCTCACCAATGCTTCCTCCTCTTCAGCCCGGAAAGAAGTGATGAGTGGAGTGCCATGAGAAGAGTTCTGTCCTGGGCCTGGTCTTATTCAACATCTTTTTAAATGACTTAGATGAAGGGTTAGAAGGCAGGATCATCAAATTTACAAAAGGGACCAAATTGGGAGGGAGAGCCAAGACTCCAGAAGACAGGAGCAGAATTAATAACGATCTTCACAGATGAGAGAGATGATGGGCCACAACAAACCTCTTAAGTTCAACAGGGACAAATGTAAGAGATTCCATGTAGGCAGAAAAAAAATGCAAAGAAACAGAAGGGGGAACAATGCCTAGCTTGACAGCAGAACATGGGGAAAAGATCTTAGAGTCCTTGTGGACCAGAAGGTGAACATGAGCCAATAATGCAATGTGGCAGCTAAAAAAGCCAATGGGATTTTGGTCTGCATCAATAAGAGTCTAGTGGCTAGATCCAGGGAAGTCATGCTACACTGCAATTCAAGGGAGATGTTGGAATGTGTCCAGAAGAGGGTGATTCAAAGGATCAAGGGTCTGGCGAACAAGCCCTATAAGGAGCAGCTTCAAGAGCTGGGCATGTTTAGCTTGCAGAAGAGAAGCCCAAGAGGAGACATGATGAGGGCCAGGGATCAAGAAGGGAGAGGAAGTCAGGAGGGAGCAAGCTCATTTTCTGCTGCCCTGGAGACTAGGATGCAATGGAGCACTGGCTTCAAATGACAGGAAAGGAGATTTCACCTGAACATGAGGAAGAACTTCCTTACGGTGAGAGAGAGAGCTGTTCAGCAGTGGAACTCTCTCTCTGCCCCGGAGTGTGGTGGAGGCTTCTTCTTTGGAGGATTTGAAACAGACGCTGAATGGCCATCTGTCAGAGGGGCTTTGAATATGATTTATCTGCTTCTTGGCAGAATGGGGTTGAACTGGATGACCCACCAGGTCTCTTCTGACTCTAGGATTGTATATTTCTATATTCAATAAGGAAGACTGAGCAAAGATCAATAGATGCTTTTGAACTGTGGTGCTGGAGGAAAAGCCTGAGAGTGCCTCGGACCACAAGAAGATCAAACCATTCCATCCTCCAGGAAAGAAAGTCTGGCTGCTCACTGGGTGGAAGGATATTAGAAGGAAAGATGAAGTCCTTTGGCCACATAATGAGAAGACAGGAAAACTTGGAAAAGAGAATGTTTCTGGGGAATATCGAAGGAAAAAGGAATAGGGACCAACCAAGGGCAAGGTGGGTGGATGGGATACTTGAAGGGACTGGCTTGACTTTGAAGGAATTGGAAGTGGACACAGCTGACAGGGAACTCTGGCCTGGACTGCTCCAGGAGGGCACCAAGAATCAGAAGTGACTGAATAAATAAACAAAAACAAATATTGATGGCAGCATTAAGAGTGATGGAGTGCAACTCTGGAGACCTGCAATTATGGCAACCCACTGATGGATCTTGGGCAAGTCACACTCTCTCAGTCTCAGAGGGAGGCAATGGCAAATTAATATGGTTAAGAAATCCCCCGATAGGTTCACCTTGGCATCAGCGTAAGCTAGAAAGGACTCAAAGGTACACAACAACAGGAATAACAAGAACGTCAGCAGCAGCAGCAGCAACAACAACGGGCCCCGATGGCATTCTGTCGGTGGTCTTCCTGGTTGGGCATGAAGCTCCCAGGGTTTGTGTCTCACCCCATTGGCCCCATTGCTGGGTCCTTCCTTCCTCCCCGTATCGCCTCCTGACAGCCTCATTTGTCTGCTCACAACTTTATTAGTTTTTAATCTCCCCATCAGTGTAGCGCGGCGGAGTTAAGAATGGGATTATGCGGGGGCTTAATTGGATAGTTTTCTACAGCCCTTGTAACATCAGATTCAATAAAAGTTTATGGGGAGAAAAAAGATAATCATCGCAAAAGGGTTTTTATAAGCCACGGACAGAACAAAAGGTATAGCGGCGTGATGAATAAGGTAGCTCTTTTTCAGCCTCTTTCTAATCCCTGCTTCGGCTTGATAAAAAAAGGCAACAAAAGGAGCATTTCTGTGTGTAAGTCTATGGTATGCGTGTGTTTGTAGGAGGGGAAGGCTGTCCCTTTGGACGCATGCAAGCAAGAAGTGCTGCCCTTCGCTGCCGAATCTCCCTTGCTCTCTCCCCCTCTCTTTCTCAATTTCTCTCTCTCTGGTTCTCCTTGACAGCAAGATGGATTGGACTTCACTGGAGAGCCTGAACAGCAATAGACACATTGACCAGGAACGTTGGCTCTAGGCAGAAGGTAGGATATTGGGAGAAGGGAGGAGAAAACTCTCTGAACCCCCCCCCCCCCCCAGAATGCTCCCATTTTTCTCTGTTATGGCTCCTTATGACAGCAGAGAGAGGCATCATGCTGCATGGAGCAGGACCAGACTAGATGGCCTCTTGGGTTCCCTTCTGCATCACAGGAGTGCAGTGGTGATGCTGGACAATTACACCACAATCTCTCTGATGGAAATGGTCAGAACGCAGCAAAGAAGGGAAGGAATAAAAATTATATCTCTGTTGTATGTCAGAACAGAAACACCTCTGTCTTCAAACACCACACCAGTGTAGTAAAATCAGCAATCAGTTTATTGAAGGATATATGTAAGCAAGGCAATAAAAATGGTAAAAACAGTATAGTTCAAAGCAATGTTGTTCCAAGATAAAAGTCAGTCCATAAACTTTCAGATAACAAGGTAAAAAAAAAAAAAACAAGGTTCAAAGGACAGAATCCGTAAAACAAGGCAGCCTGAAAATCCAATGAACAGAACAGGAATTTAGCAAAACTTGGAAGCATGAAACTAGAAATCCACCTGGAGAAACAAGACTGTATCAATGACTGATGAGACTAAAGTAAAACTTTCTCTAGTATCAATATAAAGCCTTTTCTGGCCCCTGAAACGAAAGGAAAGCATTTTGCTTGCCTTTGCAGCCAGATAAGGCTTTCTCATCTCTCTTCTCCTGCAGACGAATTGACCTTCATTGAGTGTGAGCACTATGCTCAGGCTCAACTAAGTCTAGTTCCTCCTCATTAAATTCTTCACCTGACAAATCATCCTCAGAGAAAGACTGCTGTGGAATCTGACCTTGTGCATCTGCAGGAAAATAATAATAATAATAATAATAATAATAATAATAATAACAACAACACTTTATTTATACCCCACTACCATCTCCCAAGGGACTCAGTGCAGCTTACATGAGGCTGAGCCCGAATACAACAGTACAAGCAATAATAACATCAACAACAACAGTACAAGCGATTAAAATAAAAACATAAACACTCCGTCACATCAGACACCTTGGGCCTTTCTCCTGGGCTTGACACAGGCTCAGAAGAACCCACATCCCCTTTGACATCAAACACAATCACAGGCTGAACTATAACAAACAACAAGACAGCAAACAGTAAAGGGCTAGTTAACACCTTCCAAACGAAGGATGCCTCCAGGCAGCAGCGGCCAGGCTACCTCTATGCAGATATCCTCCCCGATTGACTTTGCAGTAGGCTTGTGCAATTTGGCCAAAAGGTATGCCATTTTGGGATCCATTGTCGGCTGACCCCTCATTCTGTTTACTGGGAAGTTACTCGAATCAGGAGTGTTGCCGTTTTCATGCGGCAATGATTCAGTCCATTGGCTACAATGGGAAACTTTAAAGGCTCAGTCCTCAGTCATTTTAAGGCCTATCTACATGGAACCTATCTCAGTTTTAGATCCCATTCAAAACTGAGAGAATGCTGCTGGAATATAGGCATACAGCCTGGAAAATGCACATCAACCCATTGATTCCGGCCATGAAAACCTTCAACACCACAATGGAAATGATAACAATAACAATAACAATAAATTGGGAGTCAGAGAGAATGGCTGGTGGGCCTCTGAGAGATAAAAGTCCTTGAAGGGCTCACTCAGGGCTGCAGGGCCAGGAAAGTAGGCAAGGCTTTGCTTTGGGTCCTTCCGTCCCAAAGCACACAACAGGCTTCCTGTGCGGTGCAAGGGAAGAGGCGCACCCCTCTGTGCTGAACACACAAAAGTATTGTGTGGCCACCGCATGTGTGGCATTGCAGGAATAGCCACATCCTGCTCTGTGTCTCTTACAGTCTTGGGCAATGCGCATAGGATAAAGTCAATGGAGCCGGTCATGTAATGCAAAAGGAAATAAAGGGGATCTTGTGGCACCTCTGAGACCAAACGAGACAAAGAAGCTCTGGGGGATTTTGGTCTGTTTCATCTCATATGAAAGCGGAGATGAACCTGCTCCAAGGGAAGATGTCTTGGGCCCAAGAGGAGAACCGGAGGCCATTCTGGAGTCTGGGGATCGCAGGGCTTGACCTCTGGGTCGCTTTAAAGGAGGAGGTCGACCCCTTCTTTGTGTTGGAGATGATCCGCCATGACTCCTCTCTGATCTTCCTGGCCTCTTTGGAAGAGGAAGAAGACAACCGGGAAAGGTCAGAAGAGTCTCCCCAGTCCCTTCAAACTAGCCAGATGGTCCCCTGGAGGGGGAACTCCTTGCCAGGCAATTGCCCTTCTTGGCCCTGCCAATTGGCCCAGCTATTTTGTTTGAACATGTCTTTGGGGGTCTTGCTTTGAACTTGCCCCCGTCCCCTCCCAGATAGATCAGCATTGTGCCTTTCTTGGCTCAGTTCTGCATCCACAGAAGCTGCAGGAGAGGGTTTAGGGCACGCCTGGGCAAACTTTCAAACTTGAGGACTGCATACTAGCACTCTCTGCTAAGTGGTCTGGCTACCTGGTGATTTTCTTTTGTCGTGTCAGGAGCAATTTGAGAAACTGCAAGTCGCTTCTGGTGTGAGAGAATTGGCCATCTGCAAGGARGTTGCCCAGGGGACGCCCAGATGTTTTGATGTTTTATCATCTTTGTGGGAGGCTTCTCTCATGTCCCCGCATGAGGAGCTGGAGCTGATAGAGGGAGCTCATCCGCGCTCTCCCAGGATTCGAACCTGCGACCTGTCGGTCTTCAGTCCTGCTGGCACAGGGGTTTAACCCACTGCGCCACCAGGGGCTTGCCCAGTGATGAAAGGGAGGGAGGGAGGTGAAAGAGGGAAGAAAGAGGGAAGGAAGGATAAAAGGGTGGAAGGGAAGGAAGGATGGATGTATGGAAGGAAGGAAAAAGAGAAGGCAGAAAGGGAGGAAGGGCAGYTGGAAGGAAGGAGGAAGGAAAGAGAGAAGAAAGGAAGGATGTAAGGTTGGAAGAGAATAGAGGAAGGGAGGAAGAGGGYGGGAAGGAAGAAGGAAGAAAACACAAAAGAGAAGGAAGAAGAAAGAGGAAAGGAAGGACAAAAGTGTGGAAGGGAAAGAAGGAGGGAGYGAGAAACAGGGAGGTAAYGGAGGGAAGGAGGAAGGAAAGAGAGAAGGAAGGAAGGATGGGATGGTGAGAGAGAGAGGTGCCTTAGAAAAGAGCCCAAGGGGTCACATCTGGTTTAAGGTCAGACCAATTAATAAGTCTGATTCCTGATCAATATCTGGTTCCACCTGGGTTTCTTCACAGGGAGAATCCATTGCCAGTCTGGTGGAGGCTCCTTCTTCGGAGGCTTTTAAACAGAGGCTGGCTGGCCATCTGCTGGGGGTGCTTTGAATGCAATTCTCCTGCTTCTTGGCAGAAGGGGATTGGACTGGATGGCCCACCAGGTCTCTTCCAACTCTAGGATTCTATGATTCTATGACCCAGTAGGCAGCAGGGGAGGGGTCGACCCAGTTTTCGGCCCCTTTTGTGGGTCAGGGTCTCCCTCCCTAGGCCTCAATGAAGGAGACCCTCCACTCCAACCCAGGGCTCCTCATTTGCAGAAGCGCTTTTGCCCAGACCTTTCCCTAATTAATCCAAACAGAATTAAGTGGCCTGCTATTCATTGGGGGCGAAAGGGAGGGGCGCAAGGAAGCAGGGGAATCAAGCCTCAGAATTAATTCCACTGTATTGTTAATGAAAGCTCCAGGCTGAAGCGCAGCCCAGCAAAGACAGGTCCTGGGGGAGGCAGAGGGGGGCCGCCCCACAAGCCAAGCCCCCCCCCCCAATCCATCCTTCTCTGCGAAGAAGGTTATTTCCATCCCGTCTTAATGGGCTCCAAAGCCTCAGCGACAGAGATAGAAAGCCTCGGCTGCAGGGAACTTAATTAAACTTTACTTATGAGAGTTAAATATGCATTATTGGGCTTCAATTACGGGCTCTGCCTCATTCTCCCTCTCACTTATTTTCATTTCCGTGATGGCTAATTGCTCCGGCCGCTCTTCTTGGCTCAGAACCCAGTTCAGGGCCATAGAATCATAAAGTCAGAAGAGACCTCAAGGGCCATCCAGTCTGACCCTTTTCTGCCAGGCAGGAAAAGCACAATAAAATCCCCCCTGACAGATAGCCATCTAGCCTCTGCTGGAAAAACTCCAGAGAAGGATGGCGATTCCACTGGACTCCGAAGCGGTAGTATGCTTTAAAGCTGAAGAGCTAGGTTTAGGTGGAATCTCGTTTCCTGAAATTTGAAGCCACGGCTCCATTGAGTTCTAACACCTCACCGCATTGATAAGGAAAGAGGATTCCATCTGAACATGAGGAAGAACTTCCTGACTGTGAGAGCCGTTCAGCAGTGGAACTCTCTGCCCCAAGAGTGTGGTGGAGGCTCCTTCTTTGGAAGCTTTTAAACAGAGGCTGGATGGCCATCTGTCAGGGGTGATTTGAGTGCAATATTCCTGCTTCTTGGCAGGGGGTTGGACTGGATGGCCTCTTCCAACTCTATGATTCTGGGATTCTATGAAAGGCATGGGAGAAGAGAATCACCCCTCTTATATTAACAACAGTCCTGTTTCGCGGTCTGCCTCCTCATCAGACTGGACCAAAATTGGTACACAGACCCAACATGACCAACTGCGAATACAGGCAGAGTTTGGAGGTAATTGCCCTGGAAATCTGGGAGTTGTAGTTCACTTGCGTCCAGAGAAACGGTGACCTCCACACTGACAATGGACCAGGACCAAGCTTGGCACAGAGAAGCCCCATGACCAACTGAACATGCTGCTGGGTTTTGTTAGAATTGACCTTGATTTTGAGAACTGTAGTTCACCCTGCACCCAGAGAGCCTTCTGAAGCCCCTAATGGCAAATCTGGAACACATGTGGCACACAGAACCCTGATGGCCAACAGTACATAGTGGAGGAATTGCGGGGGAGGGGGATGATCCACCCACATGGGAGTTGTAGTTCACTCTGCATCCAGAGAAACCGTGACCCCAACCGACAATGGACTTGGCACAGAGACCCCAACATGCCCAACTGTGAAAACAGGCAGAGTTTGGAGGTGATTGCCCTGGAAATCTGAGAGTTGTAGTTCACCTGCATCCAGAGAAACTGTGATCCCCACCAACAATGGACTGGGACCAAACTTGACACAGAGAAGCCCCATGACCAACTAAAC
This sequence comes from Anolis sagrei ordinatus, assembly GCF_025583915.1. Lineage (NCBI taxonomy): Eukaryota > Metazoa > Chordata > Lepidosauria > Squamata > Anolidae > Anolis > Anolis sagrei. The sequence continues at coordinate 21,898,780 of NW_026847882.1, read as the reverse complement.
ATGCTGCTGGATTTTGTTAGAATTGACCTTGATTTTGAGAATTGTAGTTCACCCTGCACCCAGAGAGCCTTCTGAAGCCCCCAATGGCAAATCTGGAACACACGTGGCATACAGAACCCTGATGGCCAACAGAATATACTGGAGGAGCTGAGGGGGAGGGGGGTGACCCAACCGCATGGGAGTTGTAGTTCATTCTGCATCCAGAGAAATTGTGACCTCCACCGACAATGGACCGGGACCAAACTTGGCACAGAGACCCCAACAAACCGAACTGTGAATACAGGTGAAGTTTGCCCTGGAAATCTAGGAGTTGTAGTTCACCTGTATCCAGAGAAACTGTGACCTCCACCGAGAATGGACCGGAACCAAACTTGGCACAGAGAAGCTCCAATACCAACTGAACATACTGCTGGGATACTACCACCCATACAGAGAAATACAAAACCTCTTATACAGTTCTGACCACTATTCAGACGTCTTACTCCCTTCCCTGATTGGCAGATAAAAAGGAAGACTAGGATCTATGCTGGGATTGGCTGGGAGGGAGAATGGTAGCCGGGGATTGGTCAAAGTGAAGGACCAATCAGCTGCAGAGATACTCCCTGGGAGGGCAAAGTCTGAGGAAAACAATGGTAAAGATATGTTAATGAGCTTTTGATTAGTTCAAATGTCCAGTTCTGTACCAAACAAAGATATGGATCTTAGGAAACAAAGGTTCAAGACTCAAGGGACAAAGGTAATCAAAGGTAATCTTGGGTAATGAAGGGCTTGGCTGTCAATAAAAGAGGCTTAACAAATGCACATACTCTGAACTTCTTTTTCTGTGAGAAGCAGGAGATTCACAGCTTCACGTGACATTTGGGGCTTATCTGACTCGCAAAGAAAGTCATAGAATCGTAGAATAAGAGAATCATTGAGTTGGAAGAGACCTCGTGGACCATCTTGTCCAACCCCCTGACAAGAAGTCAGCTATCTTTGCATACACTCAATGAATGATGATTATCTGGTTTGGGAAATAGCCAGAGGGATTTGCACAAGATTTTCCATTCTGTGGAGATTATCTGAATAGGGTCACAGAGGGGTGGCTGCTTCTAAGTTACATTTTGATACATTTCTAAGAAGCAGTTTATATACATTTCATATATTAGAAACAGATAAAGTACACGGCTGAAAGATACAAGTTGCACAAAATCATAAAGCATATGCAATTTATTTAAGGGTTAGAAACGATAATTTAGTTGGTTCGATCTCCATCTTCTGATTCTTTGAACTTGCACAAGTCCAGAAATGGCCTTTTTAAAAAGGAAATATCATATACAATATTTATTTTTGAGCCCTTGGGGAGCTATAAATCTTTGAGGGGGGGTCACTGCGGCTCGATAACACTGGTGCTCAGTGGCAGTCTCTTTGAGGCCCAATCAGGACCATGGCATCCTCCGCAAACACGGCACAGGCTGCAGAAATAAATTGCCGGCTCCTCCGTCTCGGGCGGAGTGATGAATGGCTCCGCTGGAGAAGTTGCCTTATCGCTGTGGTGCACATGGGCTCTGCTGTGTGCAGCATGTCACATGTGGGGACATCGGGATCTTTTCTCTCTTTGGAGGAGGGTCCCTGCTTTAAGGATGCACATTGCCCCCCTTTGCAACGTGGGCAGATCTGTCCTCTTTCAGCTGCATGCATGACGTTCCCGTAATGATAGGATAAAGCCTATCATTATGAATGTAGCTGGCCATCATCTACAGGTAACTGGATGATTCTTTCCAGCATGATTTTTTTTACAATGTGTATGTGTTTTAATTATTCTGTAACCCATATTGAGCCAAAAGGAGAGGTGGGTAAGAAATCAAGTTGTTGTTGTTGTGATGATGATGATGATGATGATGATGATAATGATGATGATGGATCCCTGCCATAACTCTCATCAGTCCTTTCTCTTTCTGCAGATCTGTCCTCAAAAGTCCACTTTACGGCCCATAGCATCCTTAAAATTGGAAGAGGACTCAAAAGGACATCTAGTCCAACCCTCATCATGCAAGTACGTACACCAAGAGATCTCTTTTTATAGCGTTGAATAAAGCCACCTCTCTCCAAGGCCGTAAGAATACATGGCACCACTGCTCCTTGTGATGTTCTGGATGAGGGGGAGCAAATTGAAGTTGAATCCAGACAAGAAAGAGGTCCTCCTGGTCAGTCACAAGGCCGAACAGGGTATAGGGTTACAGCCTGTGCTGGATGGGGTTACACTCTCCTTGAAGGCACAGGTTCGCAGCTTGGGAGTCTTCCTGGACTCATCACTGAGCCTGGAATCTCATGTTGCAGCTCTGGCTAGGGGGCTTTTGCACAATTAAAACTTGTGCGCCAGTTGCGCCCATACCTTGGGAAGTCAGACTTGGCCACGGTGGTCCATGCTCTCGTCACATCTAGGTTAGATTACTGCAATGCCCTCTACGTGGAGTTGCCTTTGAAGACTGCTTGGAAGCTTCAAATAGTCCAGCGAAAGGCAGCCAGGTTAATAACTGGAGCGGAGTACAGGGAGCACACGACTCCCATGTTACGCCAGCTCCACTGGCTGCCAGTTTGCTACCGGGCACAATTAAAAATGCTGGCTTTGGCCTATAAAGCCCTAAATGGCCCCGGCCCAATTTACCTGTCTGAACACATCTCCCCCTATGAACCACCGCGAAGATTAAGATCTTCTGGGGAGGCCCTGCTCTCGGTCCCGCCACCATCACAGGCACTTTTGGCAGGGACGAGAGACAGGGCCTTCTCAGTAATTGCCCCATGGCTATGGAACTCCCTTCCTAATGAGATCAGGTCAGCCCCCTCCCTCCTGTCCTTTAGAAACATGGTTGTGGGACTGAGCCTTTGGGATTGTGCAATGAGGCAGATATAGGAACCCTTAGTATGCCAACCAAATTCAATATGGTTGTTGAGACAGTTTTAACTAGTGGATTTTAGCGTTGAGATATGTGATTTTAATGCTTTTGTATGTGTATGGTCTAATATGTTTTGGCATTGAATGTTTGCCATTTATATGTTGTGCTCCACCCTGAGTCCCCTTTGGGATGAGAAGGGTGGAATATAAATGCTTTAAATAAATAATAAATAAATTGTATTGCCATTGGGAATCCATACGTACAGGACTCCTTCTCCTTTGGGCAGTGGGAAAAACAAGCTTGCTTATATATATCATAGTACCACTGGGTGCAATTGGAGCAATGCTTTAGAATTTGGAGGGGAAGGAGCATGGGGGAAAGAGAGTGAACAAAATTTGAAAATATACATAATATTAAAAGAGTTGATTAAAGAAGAAAATGAGTATCAGAAAGGGATAAGCAGTATGGTATATAAAATATTAATAGAGATTATCTATGGGAAATTGGGAAATATTATGGAGAGCAAGACACCTCAACAATTTATCAATCAGAATAAAAGAAAATTACTCCAAGATTATATGGAAATGATACTTGACCCCAATAAAGGTATATAATATGGATAAGAGTTGTTCGAAAAAATTTTTTGGAGGGGTTGCCAAGAAAAGGGAACATATATTCACATGTGATGGCAATGTAAATACGTGCAGAGGTTTTGGGGAAAAGTTATAATAGAGATAGAAAGCATTATGGAGAAAAGGATTAATAGAAATCCGGCAACTGTATTGTTATCTTTATATGATACAGATGAGTGGAAAGAAAACGAAAATAATTTGAAAAACAATATCGTTAACTGCAGCAAGGCTACTAATAGCAAAAAATGGGAAAGGAGGGGTAAAAATTAAGATAGAACAGGGGTCCTCAAACTTTTTAACTGTAGCGAATCGCTGTTCCTCCCGCTGTGGCTGGGAGAGGGCCAGGGGAGCTCGCGCCYACATCAAGCGGTTACTCTGGGCATCACAATTGAAGGGAGATGTTGACTCTAAGGTGGGATGTGTCCAGAYGAGGGCAACTCAAAGGATCAAGGCTCTGGAGAACAAGCCCTATGAGAAGCAGCTGAAAAYGCTGGTCACTGTCCCTCAGGTCACTGTCCCTCAAACTGTTGGAGGGCKGGATTATAATTTGGGYAAAAAAAACATGAATGAATTTCTATGCACARTGTACATATCTTATTTGTAGTGCAGAAACATTTTAAAACAATACAATAATTAAAATGATGAACAATTTTAACAAATATAAATTTATTGGTATTTCAATGGGAAGTTTGGGCCTGCTTTTGGCTGATGAGATAGGATTGTTGTTGTTGTTGTTGTTGTGTGCTTTCAAGTCATTTCAGAGTTAGGTTGACCCAGAGCGAGGGCCGGATAAATGACCTTGGGTGGCCGTATCCGGGCCCCGGGCCTTAGTTTGAGGATCCTTGAGATAGAAGAATGGTAGAAGGAAATATGGAAATTAGCAATAAATGTTCAGCCTCACGTTGATACCAGGCAAGTTTCTGGAAAAGATCGTTAAGGAAGTGGTCTGCAAATGCTTAGAAAGGATTGCAGTTATTGCTAATAGTCAACAAGGATTCATTAAAAAAAAGTCATGCCAGACTAATCTGATCTCTTTATTAGATAAAGTTACAAGCTGGGTAGATGCGGGGAATGCTGTGGATGGAGAATGTCTGGATTTCAAGAAGACCTTTGACAAGGTCCCCCATGACCTTCTGACAAGGAAACTAGTTCAATGTGGACAAGGCAAACTATGGTGAGGTGGATCTGTACCTGGTTAAGCGAACAAACCCAGAGGGCGATTCTCCCCAATGGTTCCTCTTCATCCTGGAAAGAAGTGGTGAGTGGAGTGCCATCAGCAGGGTTCCGTCCTGGGCCTGGTTCTGTTCAGGATCTCTATTAATGACTTAGATGAAGGGAGAAGGCATGATCATCACGTTTGCAGACGGGACCAAATTGGGAGGGAGAGCAAATACTCCAGAAGACAGGAGCAGAATTCAAAACAATCTTCACAGATGAGAGAGATGATTAGCCAAAACTAACACAATGAAGTTTAAGAGGGACAAATGCAAAGAGACAGAATGTGAAACGATGCCTGGCTCAACAGCAGGACGTGTGGGAAAGATCTGGGAGTCCTTGTAGGGAGGAAGGGAAACAGGAGTCAGGAACGTCATGCGGTGGCAAAAAAGGCCAATGGGATTTTGGCCGGAATCAATAAGAGCCTAGTACCTAGATCCAGGGAAGTCATGCTCCCCCTCTCTTCTATTCTGCCTTGGCCAGGCCACACCTGGAATCACACTGTGTCCCATTCTGGGCATCACAATTGAAGGGAGATGTTGACTCTAAGGTGGGATGTGTCCAGAAGAGGGCAACTCAAAGGATCAAGGCTCTGGAGAACAAGCCCTATGAGAAGCAGCTGAAAAAGCTGGGCAGGTTTAGCCTGCAAAAGAGAACGCTGAGTGGAGACATGATGAGGACCAGGGATCAAGAAGTGAGACTAGAGAAGTAATAGGAAGCTGGCTTGTTTTCTGTTGCCCTGGAGACTAGGACACAATGGAACAATGGCTTCAAATGTCAGGAAAGCAAGAACATGAGGAAGACCTTCTTGACGGTGAGAAAGAGCTGTTCAGCAATGGAACTCTCTCTCTGCCCCTGAGGGAGTGTGGTGGAGGCTCCTTCTTTGGAGGATTTGAAGCAGAGGCTGGGTGGACATCTGTCATGGGTGCCTTGAATGTGATTTTCCTGCTTCTTGGCAGAATGGACTGGATGGCCTGAATGGATAGCTCACTTGGTCACTTCCAACTCTGGATGGCCCACCTGGTCTCTTCCAACTCTAGGGTTCTATTATATGCCTATCATATCTCAGTCAGATGTATCTCAACCATATCTATATTTATGACTGGATGGCCATATAGCTGGATGGCCACAAGCTGGAATGCGTCCAGAAGAGGGCAACTCAAAGGATCAAGAGTCTAGAGAGCAAGCCCTATGAGGAATGGCTGAAAGAGCTGGGCATGTTTAGCTGGCAGAAGAGAAGGTGGAAAGGAGACAGGGTGAGGGCCAGGGATCAAATGTGAGGGGAAGTCATAGGGAGGAGAGAGCAAGCTTGTTTTCTGCTGCCCTGGAAACTAGGAACCAATGGAACAGTGGAGATTCCACCTGAACATGAAGAAGAACTTCCTGACAGTGAGAGAGAGCTGTTCAGCAGTGGAACTCTCTCTCTGCCCCGGAGTGTGGTAGAGGCTTCTTGTTTGGAGGCTTTGAAACAGATGCTGGATGACCATCTGTTAGAGGGGCTTCTTGGCTGAATGGTCCAAGAGGGCCATTCCAACTCTAGAATTCTATGATTCTATGATTCTACCTCAATGGCTTCTTCAACTTAGTGAGATTTATTTGGGAATATTTGGCTTCTTTATCTCACCAGATGCATGGACTTACAGGGCGGCCTGTCACTGGTTCCAGTAGCTGCGTATTGGGTCTCGGTATCTGCACTTCATGTTTCGCTATCTGCGACTCGGATCTTATCCACTGCTGTTTTAAATTGCTCTATTTCAGGACTATGAAGAAAAGAAGGGCTTTGGAGATGGGGAGCACAACGGGGGAAATGAGAAGGCATGAATAAATGAATTATAGGGATTGTATTTTGTAGTGAAATGGAATGGAAATGTAATAAAATTATTAATAAAAAAAAGAAAAACAAGATTGCTCTGTCTATTGCCCCTCACGTATTTGAAGAATTATCAATATCTTTTTCTCCTTCCTGACAGAAATGACATCTGGCCCAAAGAGTCACCTTTGAAGAGACAAGAGGAGACCTTTGAACTCCATCCGAAGAGGCTGAAAGGCACTGGGCTAATTGTCAGTGAGCGCAGCACTCTCTGAAGCCAGCAGATTAAAGGGAGACGGGGAATCTTCCCGTCTGCTGAGCCATCCTTCTGTGAATTGTTAACTCAGTCCTTCACAACATGGCTCTCTGTCACCCGTCGCCTGAAATTAGCCAGATGAAATGCCAAGAGCCTTCTGCCTGGAAGGAGGACGCTGATCTCTTGGCCCCACATTCCTGGACTCAGGATGCCTTCATCCTGGAATACTTTAATCTTAGAATGCCTTTAATATCTCCAGCTCCCTTTGCTCTTGATGGGCCCCTTTGTCTCGAAGGAAGCCTTTGCCTTTCTCGTCCTTTGCTTCTCAATCTGAGCCACCCTCCACCTCTGAAGGATATTAATAAGAAGCCATCAGAACCATCCCTGGACCGATGTCAATCGATACGTAATTGAATTGGGGTCACTCTATTACTTTTCTCAGGAACCTCTGGGTGGGAGGATGCCATAGAATCCCAGGAGGCAATATTTCAGAAGAAATGCCTAGAGAAAGGATTCCTGGCCTTAAAAAAATCAGGCGGAGTTGTGCTGGCCATGCACGAAACTGCAAGAAAATCCAAAGCACACCTCACAGTGATTGCATTATTAAAGGGCAGAATGAATCACACTTGCTTTTGAAGCTCCCTGGCTTCTTCATCAGGCAAAGATGTGAATATCATAAAAACAGCTTCACTGGCTGCCGATAAGTTGCCAAGCCAAATTCAAGATGCAGGTCATGACCTATAAAGCCCTAAATGGTTTGGGCCCTGCCTATCTCTGTGATCGTGTCTCCTTCTATAAACCAGCTCAAACTCTAAGATCTTCCGGGGAGACCCTCCTTTCTCTCCCACCACCATCACAAGTACAGTTGGTGGGGACGAGAGAGAGGGCCTTCTCGGTGGTGGCCCCCTGCCTCTGGAACGTCCTTCCAAGGGAAATAAGACAGGCCCCATCCCTCCCCTCCTTTTGTAAGAGCTTGAAGACCTGGTGGTTTCAACAAGCCTTTGAGAATGACCAGTTCTAGTCCAACCCAACATTGTTGGCTTTGCACTCTTCCCTGGTCATCCCTCTAATAAGCCCTGGAAATGAGCAGCCACAGACCTATACCTGCTATTGCCGTTAGCCTGTTATAGCACTGTACTTAATTCCCGGTCCCCTCATATTTTGAGATTGCACTAGCCTTGGCCCAGCTTTTTAATTGCTCTGAATAGGCAGGATTATTTTTAATATACATGTGTTATTGTGATAATGTTATGCTTGTTTTGTGAATTTTATGTTATGCTGTTTACTTTGTATGTTTCGGTGATGTTACTTGGAAACCAGCCTGAGTCCCTCTCGAGCGGTATATGAAGTATTATTATTATTATTATTATTATTATTATTATTATTAGGAGAACAGTCATGGTGTTGTTCCTTGAGGTGCCAGAGTATAGGACACAATGGAGCCATTGAAAATGCTTGAAAAGAGATTCCACCTAAACAGTAGGAAAACTCCAGAATACGTTTCTGCCTCAGAGTCGGTTGGAGTCATTTTGTCCGAAGCAAAGTTTCTCAACCTGAGGTCGTGACTCTGGGGGGGGGGGGGGGGGGGGGGCGAGGGGGTTTAAGAGGGGTCTCCAAAAGCCATTGGAATAAAATCCTATTTATTTACTATATTTATATACCACCCCTCTCAGCCCGCAGGTGACTCAGAAGCCACCAGAACCATCCCTGGACCAATGTCAATAAATAAGACCATATTTCTGATGGTCTTGGGGACCCTTTTGGCAGAGAAGGCTGAAGATCTCTCAGCTGTCCTCTTCCTTTTTGGAAGCAGACAGCAAATCCTTCCACCAAAAGCCCTCTTCCACTGTGATTAGCTGACCTCTCAGCCAAGGAGAGGGTTGTTTCTGAGACTCCATATGGGGAGGGGAGAGCAGGCATGCTCAGCGCATGACAGCATGGTGCACATGTGTGAGTAAGGGAGAGCATGCAAGGCAGGAGGGAGGCTCACACCACCAACTCTCTTCAACACATGGGGGATCTGTGCAAGAAGTTTGGTTCAATTATATCATTGGTGGTGTTCTACAATCTCTTTGATTGTAGGGGAACTATAAGTCCCAGCAACTATAATTCCCAAATGTCAAGGTCTATTTTCCTCAAACTCCACCAGTGTTCACATTTGGGCATACTGAGTATTTGTGCCAAGTTTGGTCCAGATCCACCATTGTTTGAGTCCACAGTGCTCTCTGGAGGTAAGTGAACTACAATTCTAAAACTCAAGGTCAATGTCCACCTAACCCTTCCAATATTTTCTGTTGGTCATGGGAGTTCTGTGTGCCAAGTTTGGTTCAATTCCATCATTAGTGAGCTTCAGAATGCTCTCTGATTGCAGGTGAACTATAAATCCCAGCAACTACAACTCCCAAATGACAAAATCAATGCCCCCCCCCCCAAACCCCATCAGTATTCAAATTTGGGCATATTGGATATTTGTGCCAAATGTGATCCAGTGAATGAAAATACATCCTTCATATCAGAATATGACGATTCATAACAGCTATGAAGTAGCATTGAAATAATGTTATGGTTGGGGGCCACCACAACATGAGGAACTGTATTAAGGGGTCGTGGCATTAGGAAGGTTGAGAAACACTGCATTTGAAAGAAAGGGGGTTGGATTTGATGGTCTTTGGGGGTCCCTTCCAAGAAAGAATCCTGTTTTCTCTCTCCTTTTGCAGTAAAAGAAGGAACTTCCCTTGAGACGTAGGCCAAAGGCAGCCAATCCCAGAGATGCGTAGGCCGATGACGATGTTCCCTGGGGGGACCCCCTTTGGGCCCCATTGAGGGGAGGCAGGGAGGGGCTGGGGGCGGTGGTCCCAGCGTGGGCATCAGCCTTGAGTCCTGGGCCACGGCAGGCAGCAGATGAGTCAGGAGCCCAGGACCATTAAAACCTCCGAGTATGAAATTAGCTTGACTCTGTAACAGAGCTACATCAGGCCGGCTGTCAGGAAATCAATAGCGCACTATAATTATGCCCATAAACATGCTGGAGAAGCACAATGAGTCAAAGGGAATGGCAGCCGGGAGGGAAAGCAAGAGGAGGAGGAGGGGAGAAAAGGAAAGGGAATCATAGAATCATACAGTTGGAAGAGACCCTCAAAGGACATCCAGCTCACCCCCTCCCATGCAGGAAAAGCACAATTAAACCAAACCCGGCAGATGGCTACCCAGCCTCTGTTTAAAAGTTTCCAGAGAAGAAGTTGTTGGGCAAGTGGGCTTATTAACTAAAGACCCTCCCCATAAATGTAGAAAAGAGTAACTTACCAGCAGCAGCGTGACACAGCACCAGGAGCCCAACGTGAGACAAAGAACAAAAACACACAGACCAATGTTATCGCCTCCTTAGGAGGCTTTTCTCTATAGCAAAATAATATGGTTGTACTATTTACAAGGTTTCCATAACACAAATAAAGTTCTATATACTTCCTTCTTTGCTTCCACACTGGGCTTATGCAGATAAACAGCTTTGCTCTCACAGAGCCTCCTCTCAGATTGAAGTTACACAGGAGCTTCACACAGTAGTGTTTTGTTTTTTTTACACACAGCAGCTTTCACACACTGGGGCCTTCTCTCACACAAGGCCTTCTCACACTCTGAGGCCTTCTCACAGACTAAGGACTATCTCACGCTCTGTGGCCTTCCTTACACTGAGTCCTCTCTCAGGCCTACCTCACACAGAGGCTTCTCTCACAAACTAAGGACTACCTCACACTGCGAGGTCTTCTCACAGCATGAGACCTTTCTCATGCTTACCTCAGTCTGAGGGCTACTTAGCAATAGGCACATCTGCTTATATAGAACTGCTGCTTTTGTCATTTTATCCATTTTAACTCTTAGAGTGCTTGACTCACATTTTTGTAACAGGAGCCTCTGCCAGACTCTGAGTTAGAGAATTCTACTATTTGACAGCTCTTCTTATGATCACGATATTCTTTGTTATCTTCAGGTGGAATCTACTTTTCTATCAGAGAAGGAAAGAGGGACCCCAGGGAAAAGGCAGATCTGGGCCAGATTGGCAGCACTGGCTCTTTTGTAATGAGGGAGTCTGAGAGGTATAGAGATTTGAGGGTTGGACGAGGACCCTCAGCCCCAGAAACCCACTTGGACAAGTCACACACCTCTCAGCCTCAGAATAGGATGGCAGAGGTCAACCCTGTCCAAGGAATTGCCCAGAACGCTTTTTTTGGCATTGCAAACTTGTGCAACTTTAATTGCAGAATGGGTTGGGCGTTTTTGTGCAACACGGAACACCTGAATTTATTCATGGCAGACAAAAACTGGTGGTTGTGAGGTTGAATTTAGAGTAAGGACCGCAGATATGGAGGGGGTCTGCCCGGTAAGTGTTATGCTACAGATTCAGTTGGAGCAAATGATGGCTGGCCAGTTGCCTGGTTGCAGAGACTTTGGGTAGAGGAGACTTTGGGTAGAGACTTTGGGTAGAGAAGCCCAGGGTCCTTGGGTAAAGGGGGTTCCTGGATTATGGAGGGTGGGTTGATTTGCAAAGAGGTTGCTCAGGAGGGCTGTGGTTTTGTTGTCGGAGTAGCCAGACATTCACGATGCATCACTCTCTGACCCCACAAACCAAAGCCCAGCCTTTGGGACAGTTCGGTCTTGAAGGGTGCCTCTGTTCCAACTCACAAAGCCACCAACAAAAGAAGCGGCCTTTCCATCCGGTGTGGAGGGGTCAGTGGCTGCCTCAGGCGGGCCATGAAAGGGCAGGAAGTGCTTGCAGTTGTATTTTCCCAATGTTGTTATTTATGTGTTCAGGAAGGGAGAGCAGTCCTCCTCGCAGGGTCTTGACTGAGTACAAAGAGCCCTGACATCTTTGGTTGTGATTCAGGCAGTGAAATATCATTGGCCTTCAGCCCCACAACTAGACCCCAACCTTAAAAGAACACCTGGTTCTGCAATGATGTTTTGCTTTGGAAACTTGCTGCTGTTGCTTCCCTGTTTTCCCTTCCTGGACACATCAAAGAGTGTTATTATTTACATAATTATGCCTGCTATTGTGCTTCCCAGCTTCAAAGTACTTTATTATGGAGGACTAATCCCCTGCTTAATTAATTTGCTGCAAAGAAAAGGGGGGAGGATATCTCTGACGAATGAGTGGCCAAAAAAAGAGAGAGAAGATAAGGCTCCATTCTCTTTATCTGCTCCCCAAGTTTGGAACATTGCATGGCATTGCTCCTTTGCCCAACTGGACCATTGTCCCCAACCCCTGCACTAGTCAAATCTGGGCTAGGCAAAACTATGGTGCGGTGGATCTGTAATTGGTTAAGCGAACGAACCCAAAGGGTGATTCTCACCAATGCTAACACAATGAAGTTCAACAGCAACAAATGCAAAAGATTCCACTTAGGCAAAAAAAGATAGAAAGAAAAGAAAAACAAAGAGACAGACTGGGGCACGATGCCTGGCTTGACAGCAGGACGTGTAAAAAAGATCTTGGCGTCCTCGTGAGGAGGAAGGGGAACATGAACCAGGAATCTCATGCGGCGGCAAAAAAAGCTAATGAGATTTTGGCCTGCATCAAGAGGAGTCTATTATTTATTTATTTGCGACATTTATATGCCGCCCTTCTCACCCCGAAGGGGACTCAGAGCGGCCTACAAGGTATATATATACATACAATATATTATTAACATAGTACAATATCAGTTTTAAATATTGCTATATTGC
>NW_026847882.1:21872015-21886124 GCF_025583915.1 Anolis sagrei ordinatus | reverse complement strand
TCCTAGAGTTGGAAGAGACCTCATGGGCCATCCGGACCAACCCCCTGCCAAGAAGCAGGAATATTGCATTCAAAGCACCCCTGACAGGGCAGCTCACGACCAACAACCGTTCGATGCCAAACACAACAATTATAATAAGAATTACAGTTAAAATAATTAGTTAAAACAACAATTATAAAACATCCATTTAAAATTATATAAATCCAAAGTCACAATCCAAGGTCTGTCCATTCTCAGTCACATAAGTCATTTACACTATTATCACTGCACCTGCTGCTCAAATGCTTGGTCTCACGACCATGTTTTAATTTTTTCCCTAAAGGATAGGAGGGAGGGGATTGACCTGATTTCATTAGGAAAGGAAAGGAGTTCCACAAACAGGGGGCCACCACTGAGAAAGCCCTGTCTCTCATTCCCACTAATCACACTTGCAAGGATGGTGGGATTGAGAGCAGGGCCTCCAAAGAAGGAGCCTCCACCACACTCCAGGGCAAAGAGTTCCACTGCTGAACGGCTCTCACAGTCAGGAAGTTCTTCCTAATGTTCAGATGGAATCTCCTTTCTTGTAGTTTGAAGCCATGATGAGAGCCATTTATTAAAAAGTGAGGGCTAGTCATAGACATCAGACTGGCAACAAAGATCCGCCTAGTCAAAGCCATGGTATTCCCTGTAGTAACCTACGGATGTGAGAGCTGGACCTTAGGGAAGGCTGAGCGAAGGAAGATCGATGCTTTTGAGCTGTGGTGTTGGAGGAAAGTTCTGAGAGTGCCTTGGACTGCGAGAAGATCCAACCAGTCCATCCTCCAGGAAATAAAGCCCGACTGCTCACTGGAGGGAAGGATACTAGAGACAAAGTTGAAGTACTTTGGCCACATCATGAGGAGACAGGAAAGCCTAGAGAAGGGAATGATGCTGGGGAAAGTGGAAGGCAAAAGGAAGAGGGGCCTACCAAGGGCAAGATGGATGGATGGCATCCTTGAAGTGACTGGACTGACCTTGAAGGAGCTGGGGGTGGTGACGGCCGACAGGGAGCTCTGGCGTGGGCTGGTCCATGAGGTCACGAAGAGTCGGAGACGACTGAACAAATGAACAACAACAACAGTCATAGGGAGAGGGGGACAGGCTTGTTTTCTGCTTCCCTGGAGACTAGGACGTGATGGAGCCATGGCTTCAAACTATAGGAAAGGAGATTCCACTTGAACATGAGGAAGAACTTCCTGACTGTGTGAGAGAGAGCTGTTCAGTAGTAGAACTCTCTCTCTGCCCCAGAGTGTGGTGGAGGCTCCTTCTTTGGAAGCTCTGAAACAGAGGCTGAATGGCCATCTGCCATGGGTGCTTTGAAGGCGATTTTCCTGCTTCTTGGCAGAATGGGGTTGGACTGGATGGCCCACCAAGTCTTGTCTGACCCTAGGATTCTATGATTCAATGCAAAAGCAGACTTGCATGCCATCTCCCTCTGCTTCCACAATCCCCACATGAACTGCAGGAGGAAAAAAAAACTTGATCTTATGCAGGTGTAAAGCACCCACGGGATGTATTTAATTGAAGGAGGAATAAGAAGAAGGTGAAAAGAGCCATGGAGGAGGATCACAATACTGATCAAGGAAGAAAAGGACTTAGAAGAAGCCCCCTTGGGCTGGGAATCAGAGGAGAAAAGCCTGCGCCAGGAAGGGAAAAGGTGCTCAGTGGCAGATTAAACACCTTGCCTTGGAAGACTAAGCAAGGCATTAAAATTCATTAAGAGGAGCCCATAAAGGAAGAAAAAGGTTTGGGAAGAAAAGCCAGGGAACAACAACTCTGTTAATGAAGAAATACAACATGACGGCAACAAGGCCCACGAGGCAAATGGAACCGAACCAAAAAGGATTGGGGCTTTTAGAGAGGAAACTCTTCCAAAATCCACAGATGTGAAGAAGAAGAAGAAGAAGAAGAAGAAGAAGAAGGGAGGAGGAGGAGGAGGAAGAAGAAAAAACACTGTTAAATTCAGCGGCCTGGATTCGCAATGGAGAAAAAGCAAAGCGGAAAACAGGAACGACAAACAGGGGAATAACGGGTGTGATGATCAAGATGAATGGGACGCAGCTTGCATGCACGCCCGAATTCCCAGGAAAAAAAAGGGGGGGATTCAAATAAATGTTTTCTTCCTTAATTAGGGGCGATGAGAATTGGGTTTGTTATCTAATTTTTGCATAAAACAAACAAATGTCACGGAGAGAAGCGGAGAGGCCGGGAAAGAACAACGCTGAACCGAAAGGCCTGATGATGAATAAAAGATTGGTTTTGTTTTTCACTGCACGAAAATAAACACCCAACTGAAACATTTGAGAAAAAAGGAAGGAGAAGGCTGCAAATATCCATCAGGGAAAAAGAGTCACATCCCTTCTCGTCCCAAAACGCATCCCGGTAAAGCATCTATTTAAGCGCTGTGGAAATTTCACTTCTTCTTCATGACTGGAAGTGGCATTTATCCTGTCAGAAACAGGGGCCTGTGATTAACACTTTTCCAAGGCCTCCATGGTTTTGTTTTCTGCTTCGAAATTGTTCTGTGCTTTTGGTGTTGTGCTTTCAGCAATGGTCTGGAGAGAGCTGGGTCCAAATCCCACTCTGCTGTGAAAACCCAAAGGCCAAAACAACACCCGTCGGAACAAACCTTGCCAGAAAAAAACCTTGATAGAGTCACCTTGGGTTGGAAATGGCTTGAAGACATGCAAATTTTGTCAGAAATATTAAATATTAACTGGGTATTTTTTATTACAAAAGTGTGAGTCAAGGACTGAGGGGAGTGAGTAAGCCGAAGCCTGTGAGAGTCAGTGGGGCAAAGTTAGTGTCCTCCTGAGGAGAGTGAGTAGGCCGAAGCCTGTTAGAGTCAGTGGGCCAAAGGTAATGTCGTCCTGAGGAGAGCGAGTAGGCCGAAGCCTGTTACAATCAGTGGGCCAAAGGTAGTGTCACCCTTAGGAGAGCGAGTAGGCCAAAACTTGTTAGAATCAGTGGGCCAAAGCTAGTGTCGTCCTGAGGAGAGTGAGTAGGTTGAAGCCTGTTGGATACAGTAGGCCAAAGCTAGTGTCATCCTGAGGAGAGTGAGTAGGTTGAAGCCTGTTAGAGTCAGTGGGCCAAAGGCAGTGTCATCCTAAGGAGAGTGAGTAGGCCGAAGCCTGTTAGAGTCAGTGGGCCAAAGATAATGTCGTCCTGAGGAGAGCGAGTAGGCCGAAGCCTGTTACAATCAGTGGGCCAAAGCTAGTGTCATTCTGAGGAGAGTGAGTAGGTTGAAGGCTGTTGGATACAGTGGGCCAAAGTTAGTGTCATCCTGAGGAGAGTGAGTAGGCCTGAGCCTGTTACAGTGAGTGGGCCAAAAGTAGTGTCGTCCTGAGGAGAGTGAGTAGGTTGAAGCCTGTTAGATACAGTGGGCCAAAGCTAGTGTCGTCCTGAGGAGAGTGAGTAGGCCTGAGCCTGTTACAGTGAGTGGGCCAAAGTTAGTGTCGTCCTGAGGAGAGCAAGTAGGCTGAAGCCTGTTAGAATCAGTGGGCCAAAGCTAGTAACATCATGAGGAGAGTGAGTAGGTTGAAGGCTGTTGGATACAGTGGGCTAAAGTTAGTGTCGTCCTGAGGAGAGTGAGTAGGCCGGAGCCTGTTAGAGTCAGTGGGCCAAAGCTAGTTTCGTCCTGTAAAGAGCGAGTAGACCAAAGTATCTGTCACTTGCTGCAAGCTGCTTTTTGGATAGATAAAATGCTGAGACATGCCTAGAGATGCCCCATGTATGTCAAAAGATAAAATTTGATATTTCTATGACGTAGTCATGATGATATGTATGTAGGAGCATGTTTCGTTGTTTGTATTTGAAGATGTGTAAAAGGGAAGGACAACACCTTTATCCTCACTCTGGTCTGTTTTTGGACCTGATCCATGACCAGGGTCACAGCTGGTACCCTTCTAAAATCGCTTCTTTTTACAAGCTATACAAGGGACCTCTATTGATGTTTATCTATCCTATTGCCAAGAGCCCCCGGTGGTGCAGTGGGTTAAACCCCTGTGCCAGCAGGACTGAAGACCCGGGGAGAGGCGGATGAGCTCCCTCTATCAGCTCCAGCTCCTCATGCGGGGACATGAGAGAAGCCTCCCACAAGGATGATAAAACATCAAATCATCCGGGCGTCCCCTGGGCAACATCCTTGCAGACGGCCAATTCTCTCACACCAGAAGTGACTTGCAGATTCTCAAGTCTCTCCTGACACGAAAAAAAAATCCTATTGCCCACAACAAGGGCTCCTACGTATTGGGATGCAACCTGGCCAGTTACCCAAAGGCCGCAACGGGCTTTAGGTTCTAAGCTATCTTGGGGATTCTTTTACGTGCAGATCTAGCACTCTATGGTGCCTGAATTCTTTGGCTCCTTAAAAAGCCCTTCTTGTCCCAAAGAGAGCCATAATAGCTGCCTGCTGGAGCCAAATTAGAGCCCCCCCCCCCCCCACCTTTTCCAGCTGTCCTACACAGCAGAGATTTACAAAGGGCCTTGTTAATGGATTCTTAGTCCGGCTCCTGCCTTCAGGTGGGCCCTCCATCATTTATTGTATTTACTTGTAAAATGCATTAATCGCTTTTCTCTCACAAGCTGCCCAGTTCGTCATCACTCATCGGAAACCAGGCAGCCTCTGGAGTTTTGGCTACAGAAGCAGCAAGACTTCTCCGAGTCGGAATGGGAAGCACCTTCAGGTTTTGCAAAAGAGCCTCTTGGATCCCATGGCCATGAAGGATGATGGCCTAAAATAGAGGAACCCTCACAGCAAGACCAGGACCCCAAAATGGCCCATTGCCAACAGATCATATCCCAGGGAACAGGACGATGGGTATCCAATGGGATGAAACAGGGCAAAGGAAGGAAGAGATGAGAACGGGAGGAACCGGTTGCGAACAGGAAGCTTGATTGCCCAGCAATCAAGGGAGAGCAGCCCATAGAACAGTGGTTCTCAACCTGGGGTCCCCAGATGTTTTTGGCCTACAACTCCCAGAAATCCCAGCCAGTTTACCAGCTGTTAGGGTTTCTGGGAGTTGAAGGCCAAAAACATCTGGGGACCCCAGGTTGAGAACCACTGCCATAGAACCTTCTGCACAAATGTCAATCATTGTTCAAGCCCTTCCAACAGATAGCCATCCAGCCTCCGCTTAAAGACTTCCACAGGAGACTCCACCGGACATCAAAACAGCCACCAAACAGCTCTGAACATCAGGAAGTTCTTCCAAATGTTTAATGTTTCAATTTGCAGGAAAAGCCATTCCATCTTGTTGGGTTTCATCCCTAGATTGCACAAGTCCCATGTGTCACCAAGTTTCTAGACCTCAATGAGTAGAAAGACTAGAAATAGGATTAGGCTGAGGGATTCCTCCCCCACATTCCTATGCATGCATGTTTACCAAAAAGGGCTTTGGCTTTCCTCTTCCTTCTCTCCACTCTCTCCTCCCTCATTGAAGATGTAGCGATGGAATCTCTGTGAGGGAACGTCCTTTATAGGTATTTTTATTGCCCTGGGTTTGGCCATGTGGCCATTCGCCATTTTCTCTTCTGCCTTTCCTTCCTTTCAGTGAGGATGCAAATTTTGCCTCTCTCTCTAGGCAAAATGTAGCTGCATGGATTTTTTTAAAACTTTTTACCCTTTTACTTTCTTAGAAGATGAAACTTGGTATGCTACTGAGATCCATGACCTTTTTTATCTAGAATATATTTCTTTTACTTCAATAAATGTTGTTGAACCTAAAGTTCTGACTGCAATCCTGTGGCATCCTATGGAGAGAAAGCTTATCCTAGCTATCCACACGTACGTTTCTACTGGTTTAGAAGTTTACTTCTGGTACTCTGCTATATTTATGGTGGAATCACGCCAACTGAGCGTTATTTTTGAGACCTAACAGCTCCAATTCCCCAACACATCTAAATATTAGGAAGAATTTCCAGATGATAAGAAGGTATATATACACTCTACTTGCTTCACTGCCAACAGAACCTCTGAAGATGCCATTAGTCACAGATGCAGGCAAAATGTTAGGAGAGAATGGTGCTGGGACATGGCCATACAGCTCAAAAAACTCACAGCAACCCATAAGAAAAGTAGTTTGACAGTGGAATATGTGGCTTTCCTGGGAGTCCAGTGGAGTCTCCTTTGAGGGCACGGGGATTTTTAACAAGCTGCATGGGCATCTTATGCTTTTCCTTCATAATGGAAAAGCATAAGATGAGAGAGATTGGACTGGATGGCCCCTCTTGGGAAGACAGGTGGACAAATGCCACCGTGCCAGAAGAAGCAAAGACCACCAGCATTGAAGCAATGCTTCTATGCCATCAACTCCACTGGACTGAAGGCCACGTTGTCTGAATGCCCGATCACCATCTCTCAAAGCAGTTACTCCACACCCAACTCAAGAACAGAAAAAGGAATGTTGGTGGATAGGAAAAGAGATGAAAAGATGGGCTTAAAGCCAACCTTAAAAACTGTGGCATAGACACTGAGAACTTAGAAGCCCTGGCCCTTGAACGCTCTATCTGGAGATCAGCTGTGACCAGCAGTGCTGCAGAATTTGAAGAGGCACGAATGGAGAGCGAAAGGGAGAAATGTGCCAAGAGGAAGGAGGTGTGTCAAGCCAACCTTCTATCTGGAAACTGATGTCCTCACTGTGGAAGCACATGCAGATCAAGAATGGGGCTCCACAGCCACCTACCCATCCACCGCCAAGACACTACACTTGGAGGGCCATCATCCTCAGCCACAAGGGATCACCTAACTAAGTAAGCAAGTAAGTAAAGTAGGAAATCTTTGATTGCTGAGGACCCCCTTCTCTTTCGAAGGTCCTATTTGTCCATCTCATCAGCCCTTATGGCAGTGTTTCTCAACCTGGAGGTCAGGACCCCTGGGGAGATTGTGAGTGGGTGTCAGAGAGGTCACCAAAGACCATAAAAAACACAGTATTTTTGTTGTTCATGGGGGTTCTGTGTTGAAAGTTTGGCCCAATTCTATCATTGGTGGGGTTCAGAATGTTCTTTGATTGTAGTGAACTATAAATCCCAGCAACTACAACTCCCAAATGTCAAGATCTATTTTCCCCAAACCCCACCAGTGTTCACATTTGGGCATATTGAGTATTCATGCCAAGTCTGGTCCGGATCCACCATTATTTAAGTCCACAGTGCTCTCTGGATGTAGGTGAACTACAACTCCAAAACTCAAGGTCAATGCCCACCAAACCCTTCTGGTATTTTCTGTTGGTCATGGGAGATCTGTGTGGCCAAGTTTGGTTCAATTCCATCATTGGTGGAGTTCAAAATATTCTTTGATTGTAGGTGAACTATAAATCCCAGCAACTACAACTCCCGAATGTCAAGATTCTATTTTTCTCAAACTCCACCTGTGCCGTCGCACCTGGGGGCTATAGCTCTTAGTGAAAGAGGCATGGACGTGACATCTGTGTTGGATGGGGTCGCACTCCCCCTGAAGACACAGGTTCGCAGCTTGGGGGTGATCCTGGACTCATCGCTGAGCCTGGAACCCCAGGTTTCGGCGGTGACCAGGGGAGCATTCGCACAGTTAAAACTTGTGCGCCAACTGCGACCGTACCTTGGGAAGTCTGACTTAGCCACGGTAGTCCACGCTCTGGTTACATCCCGCCTTGATTACTGCAACGCTCTCTACGTGGGGTTGCCTTTGAAGACAGTCCGGAAGCTCCAGTTAGTCCAACGGGCGGCAGCCATGTTTTTAACAGGAGCTGATCGCAGGGAGCATACAACTCCCTTGCTGAACCAGCTCCACTGGCTGCCGATATGCTACCGGGCTCAATTCAAGGTGCTGGCGTTGGCCTTTAAAGCCCTAAACGGTTCTGGCCCAACTTATCTATCCGAACGTATCTCAGCCTATCAGCCCACCAGGACCCTAAGATCTTCCGGAGAGTCCCTTCTCTCTATCCCTCCAGCTTCAGAAGTGCGGCTGGCGGGAACGAGAGATAGGGCCTTCTCTGTGGTGGCCCCTCGGCTTTGGAACGCCCTCCCTATAGAGGTACGATCAGCCTCGTCGCTGATGGTGTTTAGGAAGAGACTCAAAACATGGTTATTCAAACAAGCATTCGGCTAATCTGTGGCAATTAAATCGAATCTTGGTGACTATGGACAGGAAATATGGACAACGAACTCTGGATTGTGATTTTAACTTGAGATATATGGGATTATTATTGGTGGCCCAATAATTTGTTATTGTATTTGTATATGTTTTTTAAACTGAGATTGTTTTTAAAATGCTGTAAACCGCAATTGAGTCGCCGTTCTAGGCTGAGAAATTAGCGGTATACAAGTGTACCAAATAAATAAATAAATAAATAAATCTTTCCCCAGGGGATTGCTTCTTGCCCTCCTTTAGGAAACTGGAACTCCCAAACACCCAAAACACTGTAAATAACTCAAAATAAGATTTATTGTTCACAAAGAGTTATTTCTTTAAAGCAATGAGCTGGAAACTTCAGAGGGGTGAAGGAAAATATATGTTACAGTCTCAGTTAGTCCTGGGTCCAAGGAGTTTGAAGCTGAGAAGCCTTTCCAAGTTTCCTCTTTCTTCAATGGCTGTGAATGCCGGAGCAAACCACAACCCCAGTTCAAATGGCCTATGTATGAAGATTCAGGATCTTCCTCTGGTGCCAAAAGAACTGGTTTGAAGGCGCTTGAGACTTCCAATGTCGTTCAGGTTGGTCTGAACATGAAGCATAAGTCTCAAGGGTAAGTACCTCAGAATTGGTGCTGAGAGGTAATTTAATCAGGGTCTTTTAGAGTCAAGTCTCTTACTCACATCCATCTGATAGACACTCAGATGGCAGAATGAGAGAAGGGAAGCACTCCCCTCCTCCAGGAAGAGGTGGAGCCAAACAATTGAGCTTGAGAAAGCAATTCAACTGGAGCAAACAACACTGATTGACAGCTATAAATAACCAATCAATCCAACTATACATAAGCAGGGTAAAAAGGCAGGATTAAGCATGATACAACAGTTTAAATCTTGCAACTAACAGTTCTACACATAGGTGGCGCCACTCGCGTAGTCACACCACCCATGTTCACATTTGGGTATATTGAGTATTCGTGTAGTTTGATCCCGATCCATCATTGTTTGAGTCCACAGTGATCTCTGGATGTAGGTGTGTGTGTATCAGGTATTTGTGCCAAATTTGGTCCAGTGAATAAAATACATCCTGCATATCAGATATTTACATGACGATTCATAACAGGAGCAAAATGACAGCTATGAAGTAGCAACGAAAACAATGTTATGGTTGGGGGTCACCACAACATGAGGAACTGTACCAAGGGGTCGTGGCATTTAGAAGGTTGAGAAACATTGCCCTATGACAGGCATGGGCAAACTTGGGCCCTCCAGGTGTTTTGGACACAACTCCCATTCCTAATAGCCTACCGGCTGTTAAGAATTGTGGGAGTTGTAGTCCAAAACACCTGGAGGGCCCAAGTTTGCTCATGCCTGCCTTATCGCATGCAATAAGTGTGTTGCAAAGCAATTCCCCTTGTGATGAGATTGCACAGAAACCCAAAGGCCCCCCTGGGATGGAGGAGAACAACATACAACGCAGAGGCCTTTGGGACCAGTGGAGAGAAGAAGGGGGCGGGCGAAGGGGACCTCTCCATTGGCATGCCTGAGCGGCTCCTGTTTCCGAGTCCCAGCGGGCGGAGCTGATGAAAGACAGTTAATTCAATTTCAACAGAGAAATTGATTAATGGACTGGATTAAAATAAGTCCCTGGTGTCTGGGGCCTTTGCAGAGCATACCAATTCCATTTTTATCTTCCCGCTGCCTCCTCCGCCTCTTCTTTGCACAACTCTTTCGCTTTGTCGGGGGACAGAAAAATTAAAAATGATGAAACAAGGGAAAGGCTGTTGGGCCTGCCTGTCAGTCCGTCTGCCTGCCTGCCTTGCAGAGAAGACGGGAGAGAAAGAGAGATTGAGGGAGAGCGAGAGAGCGGGAGAGAAATTAAACACACCTTCCTCTTTAATTAGCTTGATTTATATGCATTTATACTAACAGACTAGCCTGTTGGGAATACATTGATCTTGGATTTCTTCTTGCTGCCTCCAGCACATTTCGGAAATGAATATGTATTTTCAAAAAAGCAAAACATAAAGGAGAACGCAGAGTTCTCCCCACCTTCCTCCCTCTCTCAGGATATGTAGGTCAGGGCCTTCGTCCCAGAGAGAGCCTGGCGCTGACCAGGAAGGGTCCAATTTTGGCCTTCCGTGTTATGGCCAGGTCCCCCATAACATGGATAGAGAGACCCCACCATCCTTAATAATATAATAATAATAACACTTTATTTATACCCCGCTACCATCTCCCCAGGGGACTCAGTGCGGCTTACATGAGGCCGAGCCCAAATACAAACAATACAAGCAATAAAACAACAACACAAGTAATTAAAATAAGAAATAAAAAGCATAGACAATAAAATATACAACATTATCAATAAGACAACACACAATTAAAAACAGTGGGAAGGCCAAATGTAAAATTAAAATTGGAAATGATGCTGGGACATGAGCGAGAAGGTGATAGTGGTGTTTGTGGGTAGATGAATGGCAGCCAGTGGAGCTCCTTAAACAGGAGGGTTGACCGCTCCCTGTAAGGAGCCCCAGTTAACAACCTGGCTGCTGCCCGTTGGATCATCTGGAATTTCCGGGCCATTTTCAAGGGCAGCCCCACGTAGAGTGCACTGCAGTAATCCAGTCTAGAGGTGACTAAGGCGTGGACCACCCTGGCCAGATCCGCCTTCCCGAGGTATGGTCGCAGTTGGCGCATGAGTCTTAGTTGTGCAAAGGCCCTCCCAACCACCACCAACGCCTGAGCCTCAAATGTAAGTGAAGAATCCAGGAGGACCCCCAAACTGCGGACCTGTGATTTCAGGGGGAGTGCAACCCCGTCCAGCACAGGTTGCCACCCTATACCCCGGTCTGGTTTACGATCGACCAGGAGGACCTCTGTCTTGTCAGGATTAATTTTCAGCCTGTTCGTCCTCATCCAGACAGCCGCAGCAGTCAGGCACTCGTCTAGCACTCGAGGGGCTTCCTTGGAGTTAGGTGGAAAAGAGCAGTAGAGTTGTGTGTCATCTGCGTAGAAATGGCATCCAACTCCAAAACTCCGGATGACCTCTCCCAGTGGTTTCATGTAGATGTTAAAAACCATGGGAGACAAAATGGAACCTTGTGGGACCCCACAGGTCAAAGGACAGGGGTCCGAGCAGGTGTCTCCCAGCTTCACCATCTGGGATTGACCCTCCAGGAAGGACCGGAGCCACGACAGAGCCGTACCTCCAAGGCCCATCCCGGAGAGTCGTCCCAGAAGGATACCATGATCGATGGTATCGAAAGCCGCTGAGATGTCCAAGAGAACCAACAGGGTCACACTCCCCCTGCCCAGCTCCCTGCGGAGATCATCCACCAAGGTGACCAAAGCCGTCTCGGTGCCATGGCCAGGCCTGAAGCCAGACTGTGACTGATGTCATCCAGGAAGCCCTGGAGCTGGGCAGCAATCCTTCTTAAGAGGGGCTCCATTCTGGTGCACAGGTCGGAGGTTTCTATCATCACAGAATCATCCAAGTGTTGGAAAGGTTCCCCCAGAGGTCATCCAGTCCAATCTTCTTCTGCCAGGCAGGAAGGCACCATCAATGCACTCCCAAGAGATGGACATCCAACCTCAATTAGAAATCCATATCATGGAATCATTAACTCCTAGAGTTGGAAGAGACTTCAAGGGCCATTCAATCCAACCCCCTTCGAGGCAGCCCTCCCAACAGATGACCATCCAGCGTTTATTAAAAAACACATCTTAGAATCATAAATGTCAGAAATATTGAATATTAAGTAGGTATTTTTAATTACAAAAATGTGAGTCAAGCACTGAAAGGGTTAAATGGATGCAATGACTCAGAAAAAGCTGCAGTTCAATATAAGCAGGTGTGCCTGTAGCTTAGTAGCCTCCGTCTGTGACAGCTCTGTATGGAAAAAAAGGCCTCAGTGTGTTAGTAGGCCTCAGTATGAGTAGGCCTCAGTGTTAGTTCATCTCAGTGTGTGAGAAGGCCTCAGTAGGAGAAAGGTCTCAGTGTTAGTAGGCCTTGGTGTGAGAAGCTTCCGTGAGAGAAGCTCCAGGTTGAAGGCCATTGTGTGTGAAGGCTGCTGTGTGTAAAAAGCTACTGTGTGAAGCTCCTGTGTAACTTTGGTGTGAGAAGAGGCTCTGTGAGAGCAAAGCGATTTATCTGCATGAGAAAGAAGCCCAGAGTGGAAGCAAAGAAAGAAGTATAAAGAACTTTGTGTTATAGAAAACATGTTCTTGTAAATAGTGCAACTATATTATTTTGCTATAAAGAAAAGCCTCCTATGAAAGAGATAACATTGTCTGAGTGTTTTCTTGTTTTTTATCAATTTGGGCTACTGGTGCTGGGTCATGTTGCTGCTAGTAAGTAACTCTGCTATACATTTATGAAGAGGGCCTTTTGTTAATAAGCCCACTCACCCAACAATAAACTCCTAGAGTTGGAAGAGACCCCAAGGCATGTCTGATGTCCTTGGGAAGTGAGTTCCAGAGTTGGGGGGCCACCACCAAGAAGGCCCGCTCGTCCCCACCAATCACGCCTGCAAAGGAGGTGGGAGCGTGAGCAGGGTCTCTCCAGATGATCAAAGAGATCATGTGGGTTCATACACAGAAATGCAGTCATGCAGGTAAGCGGGTCCCAAACCATTCAGGGCCTTGTAGGTAAGAACCTGAACCTTGAATTGGGACCGGAAAATGAATGGCAGCCAGCAATAAGGCACCTTCAACCCCACCCCACAACAGATGGCCATCTAGCGTCTATTAGAAATCCATATCATGGAATTATAGACTCCTAGAACTGGAAGAGATTACTTTCCCTGCCATCTAGTCCCAACTCCTTCTGTCAGGCAGGGAAAGTACAAACAAAGTCCTCCTGACAGATGGCCATCGAGCCTCTGTTAGAAATCCATATAATGGAATGATAGATTCCTAGGGTTGGAAGAGACTCCTTGGGGGGAGAAGGGTGGGGTAAAGTGTATGAAATAAATAAATAAATAAATAAATAAATAAATAAATAAAGTCATCTAGTCCAATCCTCTTCTGCAGGCAGGAAGGCACCATCAAAGCCCTCTTGACAGATGGCCATCTGTCTTGTCTCCTTCTGCACCTTAGCTCTTTCCGGGCCCTCATTGCTCCACCAGCTTCCTTCTCCACTTCCAGTCCCTTTGATTTTTTGGGTGTGCCTTCTGTTCCTTCCTGCAGACAGATATTGTCAGAAATATTAAATATTAACTAGGTATTTTTGATTACAAAAGTGTGAGTCAAGCACTGAAAGAGTGTGGCCGAAGCTTGTTAGAGTCAGTGGGCCAAAGCTAGTGTTGTTCTGAGGAGAGTGAGCAGGCTGAAGCCTGTTAGAGTTAGTGGGCCAAAGCTAGTGCTGTTCTGAGGAGAGTGAGCAGGCTGAAGCCTGTTAGAGTTAGTGGGCCAAAGCTAGTGTCGTCCTGAGAAGTGTGAAGTAAACCTCTGTGTGAGAGAAGCCTAGTGTGAGAAAGCTCCAGTGTGAAGGCAAGCTCTTTGGATAGTTCTCTGCACCACTGGCATTAACCAGTGCCTATTGGGATAAGGGGTGGGGGTGTAGGAAGGTCCCACCATCTGGCCGAAGGGGGACCTCACCCCAAAATATGTGGCGCAGACCCGATTTGGTAATAGCCTCTCTCCACTGCATTCCTAACTTCTATTTATCCACAAAAAAGTCTCTTCACAAATCCCTTCAAACTTTATGTTATAACAATACAATATATTTTGAGAACCATCGTCATCACTGCATTCATTCGGGTTTGTCTTTTAATGTGAACTAATCCAGCTCTCAGTTCTCAAAATAATGCATGAACTCGAAAGCGATTATCCTTCTGTTTCTGCAGTTCTCTGTTCAAAAAATGTATACAAACATATGCGCATTAAGGGAAATGGCGCTTTAAATGGCTCTTCTTCCTTGCCTTCAAGTCGCTTCTGACTTATGAGGACTCCAAGGTGAAGTCCTCATAAGTCTTTTCAGG
>NW_026847882.1:21815995-21871912 GCF_025583915.1 Anolis sagrei ordinatus | reverse complement strand
TCCTCCTCACTTTCGGCCATCAGAGTGGTGTCATCTGCATATCTAAGGTTGTTAATGTTTCTTCCAGCAATTTTCACCCAGCTTTGCATTCCTCAAGCCCCGCACATCGCATGATGTGTTCTGCATACAAGTTAAAAAGGTTGGGTGAGAGGTATGCAGCCTTGCCGTACGCCTTTCCCAATCTTGAACCAGTCTGTTGTTCCGTGGTCAGTTCTGACTGTTGCTACTTGGTCCTTGTACAGATTCCTCAGGAGAGAGACAAGGTGGATTGGGATGCCCATCCCACCAAGAACTTGCCACAATTTATTATGATCCACACAGTCAAAGGCTTTAGAATAGTCAATGAAGCAGAAGTAGATGTTTTTCTGAAACTCCCTGCCTTTCTCCATTATCCAGCGGATATTGGCAATCTGGTCTCGTTCCTCTGCCTTTTCTAAACCCAGCTTGAACATCTGGCAACTCTCGCTCCATGTATTGCTGGAGTCTTCCTTGCAGGATCTTGAGCATTGCAGGATCTTGAGAGAGTGTGACTCACCCAAAATCAAAAGGGGGAGGGGGTTTTCAAATCCTGGGTGCATGTACACTGTGGAATTAATGCAGTTGGCACCAGTTTAACTGTTGAGGCTCAATACTGTGGGGTCATGAGAGTTGTAGTTTAGAGAGGTACCAGTCACTATTTGTCAAAGAAGGCTAAATAAGATCTTATAAGGCTTCCATAGCATTGAGCAATAGCAATGAAAGTGATATCAAACTGCCTTCATTCCACGGTGTAGATCAGGCATGGACAAACTTTGGTCTTCCAGGGGTTTTGGATTCCAACCGGCTGTTAGGAATTGTGGGAGCTGAAGTCCAAAACACCTGGAGGGCCGAAGTTTGCCCATGCCTAATATAGATGCATCCCTAGTCATATTCACTAAACCACACTAACTCTCTTTAAAATGAGATGAAATAGTAACTAAGACTGGCCTTCACCCTTAGCTATCCTGAATGGTTGCTTCTCTGAACAACTGAGAGGAGATGCCCCATGCTCCATTCCTGTCCTTTGCAAACTGACAGAGAAACAGCCATGTGGGAAAGATGAGATCCCGGCTTCCACCCACCTTTGCCCCCAAGGGGACCCCCAAGGGCCATCTAGTCCAGCCTCTTTCTGCAGGAATAGACATATATACTGTCTCAAGTCTCATGCACCATCAAATCTAATGCATACCTCAATTTTCAAAACCCTGAAATCAAAATAGTATTTGCTGTCAAATGTGCATTTTTTGTTGTGGGGCCAAAAAAGGTGCGCATTACAGTGGCTGCTTGCTTAGAATCCCTAAAGTATTAGGACACCAAAGCTTTCAGCAATGGAAAAGAAAACCTTGGAGTGTATCACTGCTGCAGAATGAATCCACTTTAACTGCCTTGGAGTCATGGAGGATGTAGTTTGTGATCATGGGGGCTGCCAAAGAAGGCTAGTGTCTCCCCAAACTACAATTCCCATCATTGCATATCATTGAGCCAGGGCCATTAAATTAGAACGGAGATCCCTCAAAGAAGAGCTTCTGGTACTCGTGAAGCAGGTTTCCCTTTTGCTTTGGTTCAGCATTAAGATGACCATATGATGCAAATCTAATGTACAACTAATTTTGGTAATTTAGCCAAAAAGAGGTGAGCATTAGAGTCGAGTAAATACGGTAATACTAAAGCACTCCCAACAGTTCATAGAATCATAGAATCAAAGAGTTGGAAGAGACCTAATGGGCCATCCAGTCCAACCCCCTGCCAAGAAGCAGGAATATTGCATTCAAAGCACCCTTGACAGATGGCCATCCAGCCTCTGTTTAAAAGCTTCCAAAAAAGGAGCCTCCACCACACTCCGGGGCAGAGAGTTCCACTGCTGAACGGCTCTCACAGTCAGGAAGTTCTTCCTCATGTTCAGAAGGAATCTCCTTTCTTGTAGTTTGAAGCCATTGTTTCGCATCCTAGTCTCCAGGGCAGCAGAAAACAAGCTTGCTCTCTACTCCCTGTGGCTTCCTCTCACATATTTATACATGACTATCATATCTCCTCTCAGCCTTCTCTTCTTCAGGCTAAACATGCCCAGCTCCTTAAGCCGCTCCTCATGGGGCTTGTGCTCCAGACCCTTGATCATTTTAGTAGCCCTCCTCTGGACACATTCCAGCTTGTCAATATCTCTCTTGAATTGTGGTGCACAGAATTGGACACAATATTCCAGGTGTGGTCTAACCAAAGCGGAATAGAGGGGTAGCATTACTTCCCTAGATCTAGACACTAAAACACTCCAACCTCTGTTTAAAGACGGAAACACCACCATCCTCGACAAAGTCTGAACTGATCCTACACTAAAGAAATTCCCCCTAATGTTTTTAGCGACATCTCCTTCCTTTCTCTTTGAATCCATTGGTTCTGATGTCTCTGGAGCAGTAGGAGACAATCTGCTTGTTCCTAAATGGGCCCAACATTGTACAGCTTGCAAAAAAATGATAAGGGAGCCCCCAGCCAAGGGGTCTGGCCTCTTCGCTTTGCAGCCCCCAAGAAAGAGAAGAAAGAGGAGGTGATGGAGGCAGAAATGATTTAATAATATGTTTTGTACTTTTCCCAGAGTGGGTAATGCTGGAGGCTGATTCTTTTTGTTTTTCCAGCCTGGGCAGGAAATCCCTCTGATCTTTTCTCCCCGCCGGATCAGAGACTCTTCTCTCAGCATCTCAATGCAATTGAAGCCCTTGGCCTGATTCGTGGAGGAAGAGGAAGATGAGGAGGAGGAATGCAGAGGCACCGAGCTGCCTACTCCAGAGCTCCACGAGGCGAGCCTTTCACCACAATCCTTCTCCATTGCTACACAGAAGGAGATGCCAAGAAGACACACCTCAGCCCTTTCTCCTGCACTATGCTTCTCATCCAAGGAAGCACCAAGCCCTGTTTCAGGCCACTCACCTGGCCAGCGAGGGTCAAGGCAACCCCCATCAGAGCCAGGCATCCCACCCATTCCATCCCAACATCCAGGGAGCTGCCCAAGGTGCTGACCCTGCCTGGGTCCCCCATAGGTGTTCCCTCGTAGCTCATAAGTCTAGTTGTCTTCCAAGTGTAGATTCTTGTTGGTGGGACTGCAAATAACTTTAGAGAATTATTCTGCATCTGCAGGGTCTTTCTTTTGCATACATTTTCAATGGAAAGGGGTCCCAACAAGGCACCTCCTTCCTCTTGACACATTTCTCCCTTTCGCCCTCCAGCCGTGCCTCACCAAACTCCACAGCACTGTCGGTCACAGCTGACCTTCAGTTAGACATTCCAGGGCCATGGCTTCCCAGTTCTCTTTTGGTGCCTATGCCAAAAAAAGGTTTGGATTATGCCCATTTTTCTGTCTCTTTTGCTGTTCACTGACATTCCACTTTCCATTATTGAGTTGAGAGTAGAATATCTGCTTCGAGAGACAATAGTGATCTTTGGGCCTTCAGATAACATATGGTGGAGGATCATGGCTTCGATGCTGGTGGCCTGTGCTTCTTCTTCCAGATGCTAATGTTTGTCCACCTGTCTTCTTCTCAAGAGATTTGAAGGATTTTCAAAGGTGCCATTCCAGAAGCTGAGAATGACGTTTGTAGACGGTCCATGTCTCACAGCCATACAATGGAGCTGGGAGGACAATCGCTTTATAAACAACCATTTTTATTTCTCTACAGATGTCCTGATCTTCAAACACTCTCTGCTTCATTAGGGAAAAAAATGCTTCACTCGCAGAGCTCAGATAGTGCTGTATGTTTTTGTTGATGTTGACTTTTGTGGAGAGGTGGCTGCCAAGGTAGCATAAAGGGTCAACACCTTAAGGTCCAATGCCATTTCCTGCAAAGGCATCACAGTAGGGTCATAGAGTTTGAAGAGACCCCCCCCCCCAAAGCCATCCAGTCTAACCCTCTGCCTTGTAGGAAGATGCAACCCAAAGCCCTCCTGACAGATGTCCATATCCAGCCTCTGCTTCAAAGTCTCCAGAGAATGAGACTCCACCAGATTTGAAGGCAGCAACAGATACCACATTCATAAAGCTCTTTCATCCAGGAAGTTATGACTAATGTTATTGCTAATCTCTTTTCCTATAGTTTGAAGCTGTGGCTCTATTGAGTTCTAGTAGTTCCACTTGCTTCCTCCTCAATGTGACCTCCTTTCAAACATGTAAACATGTCTCTCGTGTCCCAGGACATGTTGCTCTTTGGTGCAAAAGGTGCCCTCATTTCAGGAAAACATAGCCGGACCCTCCTTTCCAGAAGCCTTTCCTCTGCATCTGCCTCCTCCATCAGCTGCAATGAAGCCAGGCCTTTCTCTGGAGCTGGGCCCTGGCAGTCGATGCGGTCCCTTCTCCCTCTGCGTGCATTGGCAACCCGATCAATGGGGGGTGACATAAATCATGCTAATTAAGCTGTCTTTGAAAGACATTCCTCAGCCCTCTGGGCAGCTGGTGCCAGGCAAACGTGCCCTTGTTCACCCGGCAGCGGCTGCTCAGCAACACAGGCGCATGTCCCCCTCCCACTCAAGTCACAGAGTTTGGAAGCATGGATTTCAAAGTCCCTGCCCTTGGAGACGATGGAGCGGAGGGAAGGCAAGCAAGGGAAAGCGGGACCCAGGCAAGAAGAGGCCTGAGAGAAGATTCCTCACCTACGGGCTTCCTGTATATAGATCCATTCCCTTAGGGGTCTTATTTAATGTATTTATTGACTATATTTCTATCCCGCTCTATCTCAGCCTGAGGAGGGCACAGAGTGGCTTACAGTTTGGCAAAATTCAATGCCACATTATACAATCATAGAGTTGCAAGAGACCTGGTGGGCCATACAGTCCAACCCCATTCTGCAGGAAAATCACATTCAAAGCACCCCCGACAGATGGCCATCCAGTCTCTGTTTAAAAGCCTCCAAAAAAGGATCCTCTACCACAGAGTGTTCCAATACTGAACAGCTCTCACAGTGAGGAGGTTCTTCCTCATGTTCAGGTTTCTTTCCTGTCATTTGAAGCCACTGTTCTGCGTGTGTTACAAGAAAGGAGATTCCATCTGAACATTAGGAAGAACTTCCTGTTCAACAGTAGAACTCTCTGCCCCAGAGTGTGATGGAGGCTCCTTCTTTGGAAGCTTCTAAACAGAGGCTGAATGGTCATCTGTCAGGGGTGCTTTGAATGCAATATTCCTGCTTCTTGGCAGGGGGTTGGACTGGATGGCCCATGAAGTCTCTTCCAACTCTATGATTCTATGACCCTAGTCTCCGGGGCAGCAGAAAACAAGCTTGTTTCCTCCTCTCTATGACTTCCCCAGCCTCACCTCTTGATCCCTGGCCCTCATCCTGTCTCCTCTCCTCCTTCTCTTCTGCAGCCTAAATATGCCCATCTCTTGAAACTGCTCCTCATAGGGCTTGTTCTCCAGACCCTTGATCCTTTGAGTCGCCCTCTTCCTCTGGACACATTCCAGCTTAGAGTCCACATCTCCCTTCCATTGCGGTGACCAGAATTGGACACAGTGTGATTCCAGGTAAAGTGGCCTGACCAAGGCAGAACAGACCCATTCTGTCTCTTTGCATTTCCCTTTTTCTGCCTATGTGGAGTCTCTTGCATTTGTCCCTGTTGAACTTCATTGTGTTAGTTTTGGCCAATCACCTCTCTCATCTGTGAAGATCGTTTTGAATTCTGCTCCTGTCTTCTGGGGCATTAGCTCTCTCATCTGCAAACTTGATGATCCTGCTTCTAACCTTTCACCTAAGTCATTAATGAAGATCCGGAGCAGGACAGGCCCCAGGAGGGAACCCTGCTTCTGGCACTCCACTCCTCACTTCTTTCCAGGGTAAAGAGGAAGCATTTGGGAGAATCACCCTCTTTGTTTGTTCACTCAACCAATTCCAGATCCGCCTCACCATAGTTCTGTCTAGCTCACATTGGACTAGTTTCCTTGCCAGGAGGTCGTGGAGGACCTTGTCGAAGGAAGGCCTTCCTGAAATCCAGGTACGCTCCATCCACGGCCTTCCCTGCATCTACCCAGCTTGTAACACTAATGAAAAAAGAGATCAGATTAGTCTGGCATAAGAAAAAAAGCAATACATAACATAGTTAACTAAAATCCATAGACATATAAATACAAATAAAAATCATTGAACCATATTAAGCACATTAAAACATAATAAAACATATTGAACATTGCACCAATCCCATAGTTATCATT
The DNA here is from genome assembly GCF_025583915.1 of Anolis sagrei ordinatus. Lineage (NCBI taxonomy): Eukaryota > Metazoa > Chordata > Lepidosauria > Squamata > Anolidae > Anolis > Anolis sagrei. Next base: position 21,865,713 of record NW_026847882.1, on the reverse strand, counting down.
CAGCTGCTTCATTTGTATTTGTATCATGATGAAGAGTTATGCTGCAGTTCTGTCACTCGCCGAATGCCTGCTTACACAGCCAGGTTTTAACTTTTCGCCTAAATACCAGGAGGGAGGAAGTTGATCTGATCTCACCGGGGAGAGAGTCCCACAGTCAAGGGACAACCACCAAGAAGGCCCTGTCTCTCATCCCCACCAGTCGCACCTGCAAAAAGGAGGTGGGATAAAGAGCACAACCGCCCCGGCAGGTTCATAAAGAACTGGTTCATAAAGAGGGATATGTTCGGACAGGGATTCTGGGCCAGAACCGTTTAGGGTTTTGTAGCCTAAAGTCAGCACTTTGAATTGTGCTCAGTAGAAAACTGGCAGCTAGCGAAGCTGACAAAACGGGGAGAGGGGTGTGCCACTGGAGCATTGCAGCACAGCAAAATCCCTGGGAGTTACCCTGGACTGTGCTTTGACTTATTATTATTATTATTATTATTATTATTATTATTATTATTATTTATTGACTTTATTTGTACCCTGCTAACATCTCCTGAAGGACTCGATGCGGCTTACAAAGGCCAAGGCCTCAAAACCCAACATAACAATACACAACCTAAGCAAATTAAAAACAGTTAAAGCAATATTAAACAACAAGCAATAAGAACAATACACCAAGATGCAATAAAACTGGGCCAGGCCAGAGTAATGGGTACAGATTAAAAGTACTGACGTGACAGGTGGTCTGTAAGTATTGTGAGGTAAGTGACTTATAAGAAGCACTGCTTGACTATCAAGCAAAAAGTGGGCGCTAGAAACAATACCCTATGAAAGTTTACTGGCACAACCTGGGGCTCACAACCAGACACAGTGAAGCCATCTGCCCTTGCGCTTTACTACTCTGTTGCTAAATACACATGTCCAGTGTGGAACACATCTCACCACATTAAAACAGTGGATGTGGCTCTTAATGACATATGCCACATTATCATAGGATGTCTAAGCCCAACACCGCTGGAAAAATTACACTGTTTAGCCAATATTGCACCACCTGACATCCACCGGGAAGTATCAGCCAGCAGTGAAAGGACCAAGGCAGGGACATCTCCAGACCATCCTCTGTTCAGGTATCAACCTCATGCCAATGCCTTAAATCAAGAAACAGCTTCCTACAATCTACAGAGATGCTTGCAGGAACACCTCAGCAAGCGAGTCCAAAAGTGGCAGGCTAAAACCTGGAACCTCAATCAATGACTGATATCAAATGAGAGACTCCCTCCTGGGCACACAATAGACTGGGTGTAGCACTGAACAGGCTACTCTCTGGCATGCGAGTGTGGAGAAGAGCAAACTACAGACAACCTATTACAATGCAGCCTGAGCCCTGCCACATGCACTGTGGGGGAACCTTCTTATAGCAACACCAGAAGCACTCCAAGTGGCCAGCTACTCATCAAAGGTAATTTAGTATCATACCAAGTTTTTAACTTTGTGTTTTTAAATACGTTTCAACTGTACACACAATAAATAAATCCTCCTGCAACCCCTCCCCAAAAAGGGGATCAAAATGGGAAGCCAGGGTCCAGAGTAAAGAGGCTTTTAGTAGCCCTGATGACGTCAGGGCCTCTGATTTAGAGCCTCTCTTCTGGAGAGAACTGTCAATATATTCCAGCTAAAATATGACTGGGCTTGGCATGAGACCTCTCAAGCTCTGCCCATTTTCTTTGGGGCCTCCTGTCAATGGAAAGAGTGTGCATTGTGCATCCTGCATGCATGCACACATACACAAACACACAGACTTGGCTCCATTGCCAAAATAATTTAGTTATTTAAAACATTTATATTTCGCCCTTCTCACCCCGAAAGGGACTCAGGGCGGAGCACAGCATATATACGGCCAACGTTCATTCAAGAATTCATTATATGCATACATAAACATTTAAAACATTTAATGTTTATGTATAAGGAAACATTCTTTATGCACTGAGGAGTGCTTAATCCTTCTCTATTATTATGATGTGAGTGTTTCTCCAGAGCGTTCACGGAGGGAAGGGATGGAGAAGAGGCTTATACCGAACAGTCACAGTCCTGCATTTTGTTTAATATTTAATCACTCGCCGCTCTCTTAGAAAACAATAGATGCTGCCGCTATCATTTTTTCATAAGGAAAGGAGAACCTTCTGGCCCCTGAAGGATCCGCCGATTTATGGTGGTGGAAACTTTCATGAGCAGAAGCCGCTTGTTGGAAGCGTGAAGTTCAGCCAGAGGGAGGACTACAAAGCCAGGCCCAGAGCTGTGCGCCTTCCTTGCGCTGGCCGCTCCAGGCCTGGCAGAGCACAAGACATGGAAAAGGAAGGGACCTGAGAAAGACGCTCTTTGCGCAAACCAAATCTCCAATTTGGGTGCATGAATGAATTCCCTCTGGGTTTTCGGGTGATAATCGGGAGGCATCACCAGAATCCACTCTGGGATTGCGGCTGCGTTTTCAAGCATCTTTGGATGCAAACTATGAATGCCTTTCATAATCTTGGGTGAAAGAAATACGTAATGTGTAAGGGCAACCATGCATTCATTTGTTGTCTAACTGATCTGGTTGCAAGTCCAACTGCAGCAGACTCATGCAACAAACAGAATTAGCAAGGGAGCTTTGATTCTGCTGATGGTGACACAGCAGGTTAAGCTGCTAAGCTGCAGAACTTGCTGACCAAAAGGACGGTGGTTCGAATCCACAAGACAGAGTGAGCTCCCGCTGTTAGCCCCAGTTTCTGCCAACCTAGCACTTCGAAACATGCAAATGTGAGTAGATAAATAGGTATTGCTCTGGTGGGAAGATAACGGTGCTCCATGTAGTTATGCCAGTGGCCACATAATAATAATAATAATAATAATAATAATAATAATAATAATAATAATAACAGTTTATTTGTACCACGCTACCATCTCCCCAAGGGATTCGGTGTGGCTTACATGAGGCCGAGCCCAAATACAACAATACAGACAATAAACAACAATGCAAGCAATTAAAATAAAAAACATAAGCAATAAAATATACAACATTATCAATAAGACAACACACAATTAAAAACAGTGGGAAGGCCAAATGTAAAGTTAAAATTGGAAATAATGTTGGGACCTGGACGAAAGGAGATAGGGTGTTTGTGAAGGGCGTACTAGCAGACCTAAAGAAATGTAAAGTGCTTTGGAGGACAAAGTGCTATGAGATCATTATTCCGGGAGGCCACACTGGAACAGCCACGTCGTCAAGCTCCTCCTGAAGACTGCCAAAGTTGGGGCCTGACTGATTTCTTTAGGGAGTGCGTTCCAGAGTCGAGGGGCCACCACCGAAAAGGCCCTCTCTCTCATCCCCACCAATCGCGCCTGCGATGCTGGTGGGATCGAGAGCAGGGCCTCTCCGGATGATCGAAGGGATCGTGTGGGTTCATATATGGAGATGCAGTCATGCAGATAGGCAGGTCCCAAACCATTCAGGGCTTTGTAGGTAAGAACCTGCACCTTGAATTGGGTCCGGTAGATGAATGGACCTTGGAGGAGTCTACGCAGACACGATAAATATCTAAACCTATCTAAACCATTGTGCCTCTATTGGACATGAGAGTGGCAAGAACCAGCACAGAACCAGATGCATCTTCCAGCAGGACCCAGATGCCGAGGACCACTTTGGGATATTAAGGCCCAGAGCTCTGAACCCTCGCAGATGGCTTTGCAAGAGGGGCACATTTAGGCAGCAGGGAGCCATGTGCAATCGGCACACAGGCAGGATGGCATGGATTGTGTTGGGTAAAGCCCTGTCCTGCATTCCTTGTGCTGAATGGCCGTCTTGGGCCACGTCTTCACTGCTATATACAGGTTGTCTCTGAGTTACAAACATCAGACTTCATCACATGGGGGACTCCCCCCTGTGCCATTGCTGTGATGTTGCCAGGGCTCTGCCAATATTTAGGCAGAGATTAACCAAACTCCCAGTGTGTTAAACAATTCATTTAAAACAGCACTTATTTCCTGGCTGTTTTAATATTCCAAAATATAAAGCATAAAGATAGCACTCAGCCACAGAATAAACAAAAACTGACAACAAACACGATTGCAGGTTCAAGATAACACCATAATCAGAAGATCCAGTCCAGTGGTCAAACAGCGAGAGTTCAATGAGCAAAGTCCAGGGATCAAGAGTCTATACCTTAGTCAAAAGCCAATCCAGAGATTCAAGGCTCCAGGGTTCGAAGAGTACAGAGGACAGGTCAGGATTCCGAAAATCCACAAACCTGGGGGAAAACCAGCAGCATCTAGCAACAAATAAGACAAATACTTTTCTCCCGAAGATCAGTCCCAAGGCTAGCTCCTTATATTCAGAAACACCCAGCTGCAACCCATCCCTTGCATACCTCCACCCTTAATTGCTTTCATCCATGAACTATTACTTACAGATTATGCAACTCTTTAGAACTAAGATTTACATTAACCCTTCCATCACCAACTGCTAGGCCTACCACCAACAACCATCAACTGCAGAACATGATACATGACAGTTTTCCAGCCTCCATGATGAAATGGCAGGAATGAGGGGCCAAGGAGGCACAACGGGTTAAACCACTGAGCTACTGAACTTGCTGACTGGAAGGTCAGCAGTTCGAATGTGGGGGGTGGCGTGAGCTCTTGCGGTTAGCCCCAACTTCTTCCAACCTAGCAGTTCGGGAAAAAAATGCAAATGTGAGTAGATCAATAAATACCACTTCGGCAGTAATGCAACAGCGCTCCATGCAGTTATGCCAGTCACATGACCTTGAAGGTATCTACGGACAACGCCGGCTCTTTGGCTTAGAAATTGAGATAAGCACTGAAGGAGATGTCATTTTATAAGATTTTAATTGTTTTATAGGTTCCATCTGTAGAAGGCAAACGGACAAAAGTATAGCTTGGAGAAAGAGCTGCCACAGCGGTTTAGGGAGCAGCCTTCATGCCCACCTTCCCTATTCTTTCAGACAGCATTCTTGTAACCAAAAGATAAGCCGGTGCTTTTTGGATTTCTGTAAGACAATAAAAGATCGCAACCACATTTTGGGGGCACAGCAGTCTGTTCATGCACAGAGCACATTTGCCGTCATTTGCTTTTGCTGGTAAATAAAGCTAATTTTCAGAGAGATTCAACTCGTTGGTGTGTCTTTCCGCACCACTCTTCCAAACCAGAAAGGGACTTCTAAGAATGTCCAGAGTGCATGCCCATTCAGCACAACCCCCCAGAGTTGGACTAGACTTAATGTCAAGGGGGTACCTTTACCCCTTTCAAATAGGCAACAACAGCCACCCCTCTTTATTAAATGCAGGGTCCTGAATCCCATTGCTATCGCAATAAGAGGAGACTCATTGAATCAAGGGAGCTTGCCAATGTGTGGGTCCTTTGGGTCTACTCAGTTGGGGGTCGAACCCACAGGCCCCCAGAGAGGCCCCCAGGAGATCCTTCTCCAAGCATGTCTCTATGGGGGGCTCCTGGACTGTAAAGGAAAAAGGGGCATGATTTAAGCCTATTTAAGCAACAGGGTGGAGTTTGCTTTCCGTAATAGCACAGCATTAAAGTTTAAAGTCTTTTTACCAAAATAGGAAGGTGGAAAAATCTATGATCCAGTTTTATGCCCCTCCGAGCTCTTCTTATAAATCTGCATAAAGAGAATTTATCATCTCTCCGTAAATGTGTCATACAGCCTCCGTCTCTCTGGAGGAGCCTCGGAAGGAAACGGGAGGCACTCCTTGCTCCGCAGGCAACCTTTCAGCAAGGAATCACCCAGAAGCCATTGCACCAAGGAGGCCAATGAGTTGAAGATGGCCAAGGTGGCTAATGATGTTGATGATGATGATCCCAGGTGATGGCAGAATTGCTGAGAAGCAACTGGAAAAGCTTACACAATATGAGGATTTAAAGATCGAATTGCAAAGATTCTCCCACAAGCCAGTCAAGGGGGTCTGAGTGGTGATCAACACACTGCATGCAGTGCCTAAAGACCTTGGCCTGCACTTAAAAACAATCGGTGCTATAAAATCACCATCTGTCAGCTGCAAATGGCCACCCGACTTGGATCTGCACACACTATTCACTGATACATTACACAGTCCTAGATACTTGGGAAGTGTCTGATATGTGATCCAATACAAAAGCCAGCAGAGTGATCTTGTTTGCTGTGTACTATTGTTGGCTATTCTCACACTCCTTTGAACTCTGAATTCCAAATGGTGAGCCCAATCTAAGATTCCCGTTTCATCAAGGTCAGGCTGCTCGTTAGTGTCAGCCTGGTTGCCTTCCTGCCTGCTATCAGGCTGAGAACTGTCCTCCAATTCTGAGTCAATTTGCATCTGGCTAGTTTCAGTATCAAGAACATCAGTCCCTGCTGTGGGAAACAGAACTTGCACACCCTGCTCCTCATTGTCTACAACAGGAACATTTTGAACCTGATTGTGAACCTGAATCCTATCATCCTCGTCAGAGTCACTCTGAGACCCCCTCTGAGTCACAACACTATCCAACTACGTTTGTGGTTCTAGCTGAGTCACAACACTTTGGTTCCTTCCATTTCTATTGGAGTGTGTAGAGCAATGTTTCTCAACCTGGGGGTTGGGACCCCTGGGGGGGTCACAAGGGAGTGTTAGAGGGGTCGCCAAAGACCATCAGAAAACACAGTATTTTCTTTTAGTCAGGGGAGTTCTGTGTGGGAATTTTGGTCCAATTTTGGTGGGGTTCAGAATGACCTTTGATTTTAGGTGAACTATAAATCCCAGCAACTACAACTCCCAAATGTCAAAGTCTATTTTCCCCCAAACTCCACCAGTGTTCACATTTGGGTACGTTGAGTATTCATGCCAGGTTTGGTCCAGATCCATCATTGTTTGAGTTCACAGTGCTGTCTGGATGTAGGTGAACTACAACTCCCAAACTCAAGGTCAATGCCCACCAGACCCTTCCAGTATTTTCTGTTGCTCATGGGAGTTCTGTGTGTCAAGTTTGGTCCAATTCCATAATTGGTCAAATTCAGAATGCTCTTTGATTGTAGGTGAACTATAAATCCCAGCAATTACAACTCCCAAATAACAAAATCAATCCCAACCCCATCATTATTCAAATTTGGGTGTATCGGGTATTTGTGCCACAATTGTTCCAGTGAATGAAAATATATCCTGCATATCAGATATTTACATTACGATTCATAACAGTAGCAAAATTTCAGTTATGAAGTAGCAACGAACATATTATGGTTGGGGATCACCACAACATAAGTAACTGTATTAAGGGGTCGCAGCATTAGGAAGGTTGAGAACCACTGGTATAGAGTACTCCTTCCTTGGAGGCCTTTCGATGGAGGTTAGATGGCCCCTGGGTGTCTGGGCTCCTATCAGCCCCATTGGATTCTGGGAGCTGCAGTCCAAGGACGACTAAAATGATTAAGGGTCTGGAGAACAAGCGCTATGAGGAGCGGCTTAAAGAGCTGGGCATGTTTAGCCTGAAAAAGAGAAGGCTGAGATGAGACAAGATAGCCATGTATAAATACGTGAGAGGAAGACATAGGGAGGAGGGAGCAAGCTTGTTTTCTGCTGCCCTGGAGAATAGGACGCAGAACAATGGCTTCAAACTACAAGAAAGGAGATTCCATCTGAACATGAGGAAGAACTTCCTGCCATTCAGTAGTGGAACTCTCTGCCCAGGAGTGTGGTGGAGGCTCCTTCTTTGGAGGCTTTTAAACAGAGGCTGGATGGCCATCTGTCAGTGGTGCTTTGAATTTGATTTTCCTGCTTCTTGGCAGGGGGTTGGACTGGATGGCCCATGAGGTCTCTTCCAACTCTATGATTCTTTGATTCTATGACATATGAAGAGCTACATAAGTCTCGCTGCTTGTTTGGGGATCATTCTTGCCTCCAGACAGACCAAGCCCAGTGTTTCCCTTCAGCTGCCAACAGCGCTATTTATTCAATTTTTCCCATTACTGACCCCGAAATTATCCAGTTATTTATGTCTTTCTTTCCCGTGTTTGTTTTGAGAGTGCAGGCCCGGCTTTATTTCCAAATGCACGCAAGGAGGCTTAGAATAATAAAGCATCATTCAAAGTAGCAAACCATATGCCTCAGCCATGCATTAAAAAACAATTATGGCCAAACAGCATTAACGCAGCAAGCCAGAAACTCCAGAACAGCCATGGAAAACATCAATACAAATGGAGCTGTGTGATTCAGACAGGGGACTTTTAAAAGCTACCATTTTATTTTCATTTACCATTCAACAATCTGCGCCTTCTGCAACTCAGGAGAACAATAATTAAGAGAAACTGAGTAAGAATGGGAGGGAGGCAGAAGGGACAAGGGAGCCATTCCATAAGGTTTCATTGGGGTGAGGCTTCCAAAAAAAGAATGTACCACTATTTAAGATTTTCTGCAGGAGGAGGCTTGCTTGTTGACAAATACATTGAATGGATGCCCCTTTCTACAAGGGTTTGAAATCAGGGAGGAATTTAAAAGGGTCTGGCCCTGAAGGAGAGACCCTGCGGACCCATCAAAAAGGGCTCGCTACAATGGTGAGCAAGAGAAGCCTCAATTTAAAAGATTTTTTCCTAAGTTCCCAAAAGAATCTCACCAAAGTTGAAGGAAGCGCCACTGAGATGATTTTATTGTGATTCAGCTGAAAAGGATGCAAAGCAGCAATATTTTGCCAAGCTGAGCATACAGTGTACTAAAATAAAGGCCTTTCTATACATAAGGTTTGAATCTCCCATTCCCTACCCCTCTGCCGGCTCGACAAGCTCTACAGCTGGGAGGAGGCTTGACCGTCTCCTGAGCGCCTGGGCCAGTTGTTGGGCTTCTGCCGCCTCGGTGTCCTAACGAATCAGGAGATAGGGAGGCAGGACAAGGAGAAACAATGCATTCTTGAGTGGATTATGGAGATTTTGAGATGTCCAAGTGACCAGTGAGTCCCAAGGGCTTGCGAGCTAGCCTTTGCTATTGTCCTTGAATGGCTGCAATAAACGTTGATGGTCTGGCAGGCCTGCCATAATCCGGATTTTTCCAGTGCTGAGACACAGAAACAATGAGGGAATCTTGGCTGTGGTTTCAGTGGATAAAAGTTGAATCAGTAACAGATTAGGACAAAGTGTGGCTTTCCGAAGGCTTCCTTTGACCTGTTGAGATATGATCATAAATGCCAAGTGACCACTTCCTCTGGGGGGCCAACTCCGAGGCCAGAGGTCACGGTCCTTTATTATTGTCCATGCAAACACTGTCTTTTGATAAGGGCAAGGAAAAAGGATCAGGAAAAGTTCAGGCACACAGGGAGAAAATATAGAAATATAGAAATCATGATATAGAAAACATACCCACTTATCCCTCCCACCAGAGTCCCATAGAAGTTCAAGAGAGCACATAAGTGTAAAGGGAGGTGGTTTCTCAGTAATAAATGTGCTACCTTCTGCTATATATGAAACCTAGGGCATAAAACCTTGATTAAATGTACACACTATCTAACATGGGAAGGGTCCTTGTTGTTGTTAGTGTCTTGGCCAATTGACCAAGGCTTAACCCTTATTATCCAGTCTGGTGTCCTTGTCCTTAGCAAAACTATAAGTTACTATCTTTTATGGGGGGGGGGTCATGTTCGACTTCAGGTTTTTTGGGAATGTTTCCCCGTGGATTTTCCCAAATGGGGGAATGCCAGTGTTGTCGAGCCACAGCATCCTCCTCCCCATCAAAAGATTGCAAACAAATATAGGAGTATTTCTTTTTATTAAAACCTTTTTCAGAGATCTGACATTAAAAAATGCAAAAGCGCTAGAACAGTGCTTCTCAACCTGTGGGTCCCCAGGTGTTTTGTTCTTCAACTCCCAAAAATCCTAACAGCTGGGTAACTGGCTGGGATTTCTGGGATTTGTAAGCTAAAAAACCTGGGGACCCACTGCGCTAGAGGCTCTGGAATGGACCTAGCAGCAGCTGTACCCTACAAACTCTATTGTGCCTAGCCCTTTAATAAAATGTATTAATTTGACGGGGTTTTTTGTATAACTTGTATTTTTAAATACTGTGTCAATTCCTACTAGATGAACTATTCCTACTACTATAAACTGTTTCTAAATATATATGGCCAAGACCCCTCCAGCTATTTCCCAAGCCAGATAACTATCAGAACCATTGTGTGTATAACTATATAGATGATCCTCTTTATCAACAAAATAAACTCAGGATGTTTGTCCATTTAACCTGAGGCGGAGAGTCTGCCGCTCCCGCAGAAAAGTGGCCTTAGTAGATATACATTCATTAACCTTCTATGCCAGCGGTCAAGTCTTTGATTGTTGAATCCAACACCTTTGTCTATTGGGGTCTACGTTTTTGTCTTGCACGGAACCAGAAATTTGAGTTAATTGGAGACTCATCTGCATATCCATACTGTGCTGTTGCACGCTGGGCCTGTGCATAAGACTGTAGACAGGACATAAATTCTGTGTGCCCAACGGGACGCTGGGGCTGCCTCAGATTAAAGGCCCTTGGATTTCCTTAAAACAGAGTCTTTAGATTGCTTAAAGGTTCAACAAAGTTATTTATTATTGATGAAAACAAACAGATACTTTAAGGCTTTCTTAACACTCTATTGGCTCTCTCTCAATCTTGTCCACAGGGAACAGACACTATCTTCATAACTGTAACTAATGCGGAAATCCTTAACTTATAATCTGGGCAGTCTGTCTTTGCCTCTGTTGGCGTGGAGTCCCTGCACCAACTGCTTCTGGCTTCCGCGAGTGACCCTTACCAAGCAGAGCTTTGTAGACTTCCAGGGGGAAAAGAATGCAGGTTTCCGTGATGTCTGACTGAAGTTCTTCAGCAAAGGAACTGTAGGGCTGTATAACCCCGGCCAAGCTGTGGGCTGTATATCTCCCCGGCCAAGCCATAGAAGACAAAGCTTTCTACAGGAGCTCTTGGTATTATGTCCTGCATGAAAGGCTTCTCTGTGTGGACTGAACCCAAATTGGCTCCTATTCCCTCCAAAACCCAAAAAGGGGGCGGGACCAGGGCACCTAACGATAATTGACAGGTGGCTTGCCCTATGATTGCAGCCAAAAGAACCACCTATCTGCAGAGTCCCTGAAACTTAGGACTACAACAAACATTCAGTGCAAAGCAAACAAAATTGGAGCTCCTGGTACAGCTGTACCTTCACACATACCATTGTTTCCTCATGGACTGTGCCCTCCCAGGGGGAGTCGCTGTTTGTTCTTTGAACTGACCAACCACTGGGTGCTGCTCTTCCCACCCTGAAAAACTCCTCCTGCAGACAGTGACGTCAAGGGAATCACCGGGCAATCCAGGAGTAGGACCTAGCCTGCCTCTTTTTCAACCAATCAGAACTGTATTTTTCTCTGAAGGCCTTGTACCATCTCTACTACTCCTTTCCACCTCACTCCAAGGAAGCTCCCCAGATTCTGGACTAGTGTCTCATGGCTGTGATGGACTGGATGAGGGCCAACAAGCTAAGGCTTAATCCAGACAAGACAGAGACCCTCCTTGTCAGTCACAAGGCCGATCAGGGTATAGGGTAGCAACCTGTGCTCAACGGGGTCCCACTGCCCCTGAGGACACAGGTCTGCAGTCTGGGGGTCCTCCTGGACTCAATGCTGATGAGGTGTCAGCGGTGGCCAGGAGGGCCTTTCACAGTTAAAACTGGTGCACCAGCCCCCACTCTCTGAGCCTTCCAGGTTTAAAAACATGGCCCTTTATACTGTTTTACCCTGGCACTTTGGTTGTTGCTTGTAGATAGGCAGTTTTATTCGCAAGTTCTATTGCGTTTTATTAATTTTAAATTTTATCAGATGGAATTTAGGTGTATTCATTGTTTCAAGATTTATTTTGTTTTATACGCTTGTGTATTATTGTTTTCAGTGCAGCACTTCGTAGTGTTTCTGTGAGTCTCTTCGGGGAGATATTGGTGGTGTACAAATAAACTTATTATTACTTGAAACACAACAAAATGAGTCCACAGCAGACACTCTGCTGGCTGTTGAATTGGATCACACGTTGGACACTTCCCAAGTGTCTAGGACTGTGTGATGTATCGGCGAATAATGCATGCAGATTCCAGTAAGGTGGCCTTCTGCAACTGGCAGATGGTAATTTTGTCAGCGCCAATTGTGTTTAAGTGCAGGCCAAGGTCTTTAGGCACTGCACCCAGTGTGCCGATCACCACTGGCACCACCTTGACTGGTTTGTGCCAGAGTCTTTGCAGTTCGATCTTTAAATCCTCATATCGCGTCAGCTTTTTCAGTTGTTTCTCTGCAATCCTGCTGTCACCTGGGACTGTGACATCGATGATCCATACTTTGTTTTTTAACATGATTGTGAGGTCAGGAGTGTTGTGCTCCAGAACTCTGTCTGTCTGAATTCGGCAGTCCCAGAGGAGTTTGGCATGTTCATTCTCTGTAACTTTTTCCGGCTTGTGATCCTACCAGTTCTTTGTTGCAGGCAGATGGTCTTTGTGGCACAAATTCCAATGAATCATCTGAGCAACGGTGTTATGCCTCTGCTTTTAGTCTGTCTGCATGATCTTCTTGCAGCAGCTGAGGATGTGATCTATTGTTTCATCTGCTTCCTTGCAGAGTCTTCATTTGGGATATGTTGTCGACTTTTCAATTCTGGCTTTGATAGCATTGGTTCAAATGGCTTGTTCTTGGGCTGCCAGAATCTTTTTTTAATTATTTAATATTTATTATTATTTAATTTATTATTATTATTATTATTATTATTTCGAAGCAAAGTAAAAGGATGCTTTACTGTAACATGCACCATTTTTGGTCAAATTACAAAGAGCACTTTTTTTGCCGCTGTGCATTATATTTGGTAGCAATTCCTTTTTGGGTCTCAGGTTTTTGAAAATAGCGGTGTGCCAACGATATGATGGCACATTTTACGGTATTTCTTCCAGTTTCTCCTCCAACTCCCACCCTGGCTTTGGAGAGCTTCTCTTTCTTGCAACCAGAGTGACAGGGGCTCAGAGAGATGGAGGAATTGCTGCCCAATGCACCCAGAGGCCAGCAGTGCGGTGAAGGAAGGGACTCCAGCAGATGTGAGAAATCACCCCTCGAGGATCAGTTGCAAAGGAAGATTCAATTAGCGGAGCTTCCCAAGGCGGCTTAGCCGGAGCCTTATCCCACTTTGCACAAGGATTAAAAGCCACTCAGGCCGCACTGGCAGGCCCTCGTTCCTGGGATGGACATTGGCTTCCAAGTCGTGTGCTCTTTGTTAAACATCCTCAGGCATTTCCACTGCATCCAGCCTTGTTAATAGGGGAGGCCTTTCCTTGTGAGTGCCTTCTGCGCTGAGAGAAAAGCATGGCAGGAATATTCATAGAATATTGAGTTGGAAGAGACTTCATGGGCCATCCAGTCCAACCCTGCCAAGAAGCAGGAAAATTGCATTCAAAGCACCCCTGACAGATGGCCATCCAGCCTCTGTTTAAAAGCTTCCAAAGAAGGAGCCTCCACCACACTCCGGGGCAGAGAGTTCCACTGCTGAACGGCTCTCACAGTCAGGAAGTTCTTCCTCATGTTCTGATGGAATCTCCTCTCTTGTAGTTTGAAGTCCAAGTCTCCAGGGCAGCAGAAAACAAGCTTGCTCCCTCCTCCCTATGACTTCCCCTCACATATTTATACATGCCTATCCTGTCTCCTCTCAGCCTTCTCTTCTTCAGGCTAAACATGCCCAGCTCTTTAAGCCGCTCCTCATAGGGCTTGTTCTCCAGACCCTTGATCATTTTAGTCACCCTCCTATGGACACATTCCAGCTTGCCAATATCTCTCTTCAATTGTGGTGCCCAGAATTGGACACAGAATTGGAGCCCAGAATTTGAATGCTCTTTGATTGTAGGAGAACTATAAGTCTCAGCAACTACAATTCCCAAATGTCAAGGTTGATTTTCCCCAAACCTCATCTGTGTTCATATTTGGGCATATTGAGTATTCATGCCAGGTTTGGTCCAGATCCATCATTGTTTGAATCCACAGTGCTCTCTGGATGTGGTGAACTGCAACTCCCAAATTTAAGATCAATGCCCACAAACCGTTCCAATATTTTCTGTTGGTAATGGGAGTTCTGTGAACCAAGTTTGGTTCAATTCTGTCGTTTGTGGAGTTCAGAATACTCTTTGATTGTAGGTGAACTATAAATCCCAGCAACTACAACTCTCAAATGACAAAATAAATCTCCCCAACCCCACTAGTATTCAGATTTGGACATACTGAGTATGGGCATGTTTAGCCTGAAGAAGAGAAAGCTGAGAGGAGACATAATAGCCATGTATAAATATGTGAGAGGAAGTCATAGGGAGGAAGGAGCAAGTTTGTTTTCTGCTGCCCTAGAGATTAGGATGTGGAGCAATGGCTTCAAACTACAAGAAAGGAGATTTCATCTGAAAATGAGGAAGAACTTCCTGACTGTGAGAGACGTTCAGCAGTGGAACTCTCTGCCCCGGAGTGTGGTGGAGGCTCCCTCTTTGGAAGCTTTTAAACAGAGGTTGGATGGTCATCTGTCAGGCCATCTGTCAGGAGTGCTTTGAATGCAATATTTTTGGCCCATGAGGTCTCTTCCAATTCTATGATTCCATGATTCTGAACCCCACCAATGATAGAATTGGGCCAAAACCCCCATGACAAACAGAAAATACTGTGTTTTCTTATGGTCTTTGGCGACCCCTCTGAAACCCCCTCGCAACCCTCCCAGGGGTCCCGACCCCTGGGTTGAGAAAGCTGAATTAATTAATTAATTAATTAATTAATTAAAGGGACAGCACCCCAGCCAGCTCACTGGAAAGCTTTTGGCTTCCCAGAAGATCTCAGTATATTGATGATTTGTGCTATGACTTTAAATAACTTATACAGCATTTGCAATCAAGTCATGTGGCCCTAGGAAGGAGCTGTGCTGGCCTCGTTTCTGTTCTGCATAATAGGGAATAAAAGGGCTCTCCTTCTGGGAAGGGACCCTCACATTGTGCCAGCCTGTCTGTCTGCCTATCTATCAGTCTGTCTGTCCATCCACCAGCCAGCCACCGGCTTACTCCAGCTGTAGGGGAGGTGGAGTTGAGAGATTTATGAGCCCTTCTCTTCCCATGAGCCTCTGCCATCATCCCTTCTTCCTTCAGAATAAAGGCAAGGTGATTAAAAGTTAATATCAGATCATGGCTGGAAGCTGTAAGCCGGCTGTAATTACTTGGATGTGGGGATATTCAGGGCGGTGCAATTATAATTTGGCAGTAATCGAGGGAGGACAAGCACCCAGACAGGCCTGTGCTCATGTCATGTTTTACATGTTCCCCGCCTCTTTGTGGGATCTGCCTCAAGGATCCCCCACAAACAAAGAAATTCAGAATAGGCCAATACATTGACCTTCTGGCAAGGAAATGAGTCCAATGTGGGCTATGTTACAGTAAGTCGTAACAGGATCAAGTGTGTGTGTGTGTTAAAGAAAACCTTATGCTGTTAATTATTATGTGCAGCTGCTAATGTAGGTCAACTAGTAAGCTGAAGAAGGAAGGCCAACCGGACTCTGTACCCGATTATTTCCATCAGTGCCTCAAGGCCGTTACTGGATGGCTGCGTGCCAGCAGGTTGTGGGTGAATCCAGATGGAGATCCTATGGCTGGGTCAACCGGGCAGTGGGGATATCCAGCTGCCTACCCTGGATGGTGAGGCGCTACGCACATCATCATTGGTAAAGAGTCTGGGAGTCCTTTTGGACCCTCTGCTGACGATGGAGGCCCAGGTCTCCGCCATTAGCAGATCCGCCTTTTTTCATCTGCGGCAGGCTAGACGGCGGCCCCCTCCCTGTCCAGAGACAACCTAGCTACGGTGATCCAGGCTACGGTCATCTCAAGACTGGACTACTGTAACACCCTCTACATTGGCCTTCCTCTGTCGGTGATCCGGAAGTTCAAGTGGGTACAAAATGCAGCTGCTCGGCTTCTTGAGGGAATTCCGATGAGATGCCACATAACACCAATCTTACTACAGCTGCATTGGTTACCAATTGAGCACCGGATCACTTTCAAAGTGATGGTACTCACCTTTAAGGCCTTGCATGGTCTGGGGCCGATGTACCTGAGGGACCGCCTCACCCCCTACCAACCCCAGAGATCCCTCCGTTCTGAGGACCAAGATTTGTTGGAAATTCCCAATGTCAAGACCTTGCATCTAACAGCAACCAGACGCAGAGCCTTTACAGCAGTGGCACCATCACTCTGGAATACTCTGCCACCTGAAGTCCGTGCCTTGCGGGACTTATCAGCTTTCCGCAGGGCATGTAAGACATATCTGTTTCGACAGGCCTTTGATCTTTGATATTGCTGGTTTTAAATTGTTTTAAATTGTTTTTAAATTGTGTTAGATTTTAGCCTGTTCTTGTAAGCCGCTCCGAGCCCCAGGGGAGTGGCGGCATATAAGTTTGAATAATAAATAAATAGGTTTGGACCACACCCGGTGGGGTATAACTATACGGTTTTTAGCATACAGTTCTGCTTTTGCTGTGAGGAGCATTTGCTCAGGCATTTTGCTCAACCATTTCTACTGCTCTCTCATTTGGATGAAGATGAAGAAGGCTTATTCTGTATTGCTTACAAAGACTATGCATGTTTGTTGCACTGTTTGTAACATTGCAAGTTTATGTTTTAACTCTGCTGATAAAAGTAAAGTTTTTCTGTTTTTTTCCTCTTGCCTGGGTGCAATGTTATTGTGTCTTCTGCACTGGACTTGACTGAAATACGCTTAGCGCAACAGGCTAGGCAAAAGGACGGTCATCTGGGTGATTCTCCCCAATACTTCCTCTTCATCCTGGAAAGAAGTGGTGAGTGGAGTGCCATCAGCAGGGTTCATCCTGGGCCCAGTTCTGTTCAGAATCTTTATTCATGACGTAGATGAAGGATCAGAAGGCAGGATCATCACGTTTGCAGACGGGACAAATTATATTATTATTATTAACTTTATTTATACCCTGCAAAATCTCCCAAAGGACTCGATGCAGCTTACAATGGCCAAAGCCGCCAACAAACAACAACATATAAATATAACAGTAAATTGAGAGGGAGAGCCAATACTCCAGAAGACAGGAGCAGAATTCAAAACCATGATAATGGCCAAAACTAACACAATGAAGTTCAACATGGACAAATTCAAGAGACCCCACGTAGGCAGAAAAAAGGAAATGCAAAGAGACAGAATGGGGGACGATGCCTGGCTCGACAGAAGGACGTGTGGAAATAAACTTGGAGTCCTTGTGGGGAGGAAGGGGAACATGAGACAGGAATGTCATGCAGTGGCTAAAAAAGTCAATGGGATTTTGGTCTGCATCAAGAGGAGGATAGTGCCTAGATCCAGGGATGTCATGCTCCCCATGCTCTATTTTGCCTTGGTCAAACCGCTTTACCTGGAATCACACTGTGTCCAATTGAAGGGAGATGTCTACAAGGTGTCCAGAGGAGGGTGACTCAAACAATCAAGGGTCTGGAGAACAAGCCCTATGAGGAGTGGCTGAAAGAGCTGGGCATGTTTAGCCTGAAGAAGAGAAGGCTGAGAGGAGACATGATGAGGGCCGGGGATCAAGAGGGGAAGGGAAGCCATAGGAAGGAGAGAGCAGGCTTGTGTTCTGGAGACTAGGACACAATAGAACAATGGCTTCAAATTACAGGAAAGGAGATTCCACCTGAACATGAGGAAGAACTACCTGACTGTGTGAGAGAGCTGTTCAGCAGTGGAACTTTCTGCCCAGAGTGTGGTGGAGGCTCCTTCTTTGGAGGCTTTGAAGCAGAGGCTGGATGGCCATCTGTCAAGGGTTCTTTGAAGACAATTTTCCTGCTTCTTGACAGAATGAGGTTGAACTAGATGGTCTCTTCCAACCATGTCTCTTCCAACTCTAGGATTCTATTATTCTATGGTATTTCCTGAGACAAGGTTTTCCTCTGACATTAGTCTACTCGTGTCCGGCTCTGGGGATGGTGCTCATCTCCATTTCTAAACTGAAGAGCTGGCATTGTCTGTAGACACCTCCAAGGTCATGTAACCAGCATGACTGCATGGAGCGCCGTTACCTTTCAGCAGAAGTGGTACCTATTGATCTACTTACATTTGCATGTTTTCGAACTGCTAGGTTGGCAGAAGCTGGGGCTCACAGTGGGAGCTCACCCTGCTCCCCGGATTCGAACCACCAACCTTTCGGTCAGCAAGTTCTGCAGCTCAGCAGTGCCACCAGGGTGCCCCACTGTTATCTGAGGCAAAGCAAGCATAAACTCCAAGGATCAAAAGGGGTCCACAGAGGCCATCTAGTCCAGCCTCATTTTGCTCAGTGCAGCATCCCAAGAGTTTTGGTGAACTGCCCAGCTTCTTTTTGGAAATGTCCAGACAAAGAGACCCCAAAACACCTCTACAGGCAATTGGTTCCCATTGACTCTTCCTGTCAAGAAATGTTCATCAACCTGTGCCACTGACTGCCCCTTCTTGAAAAATAATCATCTAAAGTGACTGACTCCAGTTTGTGGGTGATGCAGCCCATGGCGGGCCCCAGAGAAAGGAAACAAGGTTCCAGATTCACCATCTAAAGGAATGTCATAATAGTTGGTTGCAATGCGTTCAGCTTTGTGCTCCTTGACTCCCTCTACCTCCATTGCCTTCCATCCAAACAAGAAGAAATGCTGACTTGAAACCTCTCCCCTCCTTCTTATATGGGAATACATGGAAAGAGAGACAGACAGATCCTGCTGGGCTTTTCCTGCCTTAAAAAAATATATTTCCATTTTCTTTCGTGCCCCTTCTTACCAAACGCTTTGAAAACGAATTTCACACATGCGGGAACACTTGATATTTTTAATTAATCTGCTGCCTAGGAAGACGCAGGCTGCATCACTAACACCTCCTTCTTTCCCTCCTTCCTTCCTCTCTTTGGGTGGCTCTTCTGCCTCAGGGGCTCTGGTGGTTTTCTTCTTCCCTCTTGCTTTGCTTTCAAACTGGAGGAGCCTTTTGTCTCCCGAAAACGACCGGCCTGGCTCTCCGCTTCCCTTGGCGTCTGGTCAGAAGTAGCTGGCAATCCTTGGCGCCTTCAAGATCGCTTTCAAGGCAAATGCGATGGAGGCATCGGGTGCATTGTAGCGTACCATTGTCCTGTTGTGTGGAGTTGCTTGATCTTGCAGCTTTGAATTCTATTGTAAACATCCAAGACAAAGTTGTACTTCTGGAGCCCCTAAACAAGGCAAGAATGAAGCTGTGTGCCACAAAAGAGACAAGAGTTCCTCCTGAATCCACTGCAAGCCTCAAAGGCACTCTCCAAAGTGCTGAAGCATTTCCTAAACAGCTGCAGGCCCCAAGAGAGCACTTGAAAAGCATGCAAATAATGATGATGATGATGATGATGATAACTATTATTATTATTATTATAACAACAATATTAATAATACAATAGTTGCCTCTGGATCTACTGCAGGCCTCCAAGGCGCTCTCTAAAGTGCCGAAGTTTTTCCTAAACAGCTGCAGGCCCCAGGAGAGCTCTTTCAAAGCATGCAAATATTGATAAAATAATAACAATAACAACAACAACAATACAAGAGTTGCATATGGACCCACTGCAGGCCTCCAAGGTGCTCTCTAAAGTGCTGAATCCTTTCTTAAACAGCTTCAGACCCCAGGAGAGCTCTTTCAAAGCATAATAATAAAACAATAACAACAACACATCAACAACAATACAAGTTGTTAGCTCTGGATCCACTGCAGGCCTCCAAGGTGCTCTCTAAAGTGCTGAATCCTTTCCTAAACAGCTTCAGACCCCAGGAGAGCTCTTTCAAAGCATGCCAATAATAATAATAATAATACTAATAATAATAATAAAAAAACAATAACAACACATCAACAACAATACAAGTTGTTGCCTCTGGATCCACTGCAGGCCTCCAAGGTGCTCTCTAAAGTGCTAAAGTGCTGAGAGCTCTTCCAAAGATTGCAAGTAATAATACTGATGATGATTGATGATGATGGTGATGATGATGATGATTATAGGAATAATACAAGAGTTGCCTCTGGATCTACTGCAGGCCTCCAAGGTCCTCTCTAAAGTGCTGAAGTCTTTCCTAAACAGCTGCAGGCCCCAAGAGAGCTCTTGCAAAGCATGCAGATAATAAAATTATTATTATTATTATTATTATTATTATTATAACAATATTAAAAATACAAGAGTTGCCTCTGGATCTACTGCAGGCCTCCAAGGTCCTCTCTAAAGTGCTGAAGCCTTTCCTAAACAGCTGCAGGCCCCAGGAGAGCTCTTGCAAAGCATGCAAGTAATAATAATAAAAGAATAATGATAATGATAACAATAATATTAATAATAATACAAGAGTTGCCTCTGGATCCACTACAGGCCACCAAGGCACTCTCCAAAATGCTGAACCCTTTCCCAAGCAGCTGCAGACCCCAGGAGAGCCCTTTCAAAGCATACAAATAAAATGACGATGATGATGATGATGATGCAGTAGTAGCCTCAGGATTGACTGCAGGCCTCGAAGGCAGTCTCCAAAGTACTGGACCCTTTCCTAAACAGCTGTAGGCCCCAGGAGGGCTCTTTCAAAGCAGGCAAATAATGATAAAATAACAACAACAACAACAACATCAACAACAACAACAATACAAGAGTTGCATCTGGACCCACTGCAGGCCTCCAAGGTGCTCTCTAAAGTGCTGAATTCTTTCCTAAACAGCTTCAGACCCCAGGAGAGCATGCAAATAATGATATAATAATAATAATAATAATAATAATAATAATAATAATAATATAACAATAGCAACAACACATTAACAACAACAATACAAGTTGTTGCCTCTGGATCCACTGCAGGCCTCCAAGGTGCTCTCTAAAGTGCTAAAGTGCTGAGAGGTCTTCCAAAGATTGCAAGTAATAATACTAATACTAATACTAATAATGATGATGATGGTGTTGATGATAGAAATAATAATACAAGACTTGCATCTGGATCCACTGCAGGCCTCTAAGGCACTCTCCAAAGTGCTGAAACATTCCTTAAACAGCTGCAGGCCCCAGGAGAGCTCTTCCAAAGCATGCTAATAATAATAATAATAATAATAATAATAATAATAATAATAATAATAATAAATATTATTATTATTATTATTTGCCTATACATCACACAGTCCTAGACACTTGGGAAGTGTCCGACATGTGATCCAATTTGATCCCCCCTTTAAGAATAATGGTATACACCAAATGTGGAAACAAAGATGATAAAGACCAAACACCACCCCCAGAATTCACCCAGGCACTAACCAAAAAGACCAAACAAATGTGTTTACTCGCAGCTTGTGCATAATTATGCACAAGTCCAGCTTGTTAAGGCAAGATGAAAAGAAAGGAAAGCCTGCCACAATCAACCTGAACAATAGAACAGCCTCATATGGGAGCACACCTTCCTTCACATCCTCTGGATTAGAGGGTTGGGGAACAAAACATGCTTAAAGATGCAGGCCAGGTCAAGGTGAGTGCCCACTTGGCATCAGGAAGAAGAGAGGTGTGGACAAAGCATGCAAACAGGAAGTGAGGATATTAGTATATCTTGACAACTAGCAGTGAACCGAGTAGGTGAGGACAGGCCAGCCTCATTCTCTGCCTGGAGGTAGATGGAGGCTCGGCTGGAGGACAGGTGAGCCTTGGGGTTCAATGGGGAGACGTAGCCTTCCTCTCACGGGAGCTGAGCGTGGCACCAAACCTGGGCCAGGAAGGCATGCCCCATTGGCTCTGGTTTCCTGGCGTAAGTAAGTGCTCTCTTCCGCTGCCTGGCATTTGCAAGTGACATTTAAAGGTCACTGGCAGCCCTTCTGCTCAAAGAGTAAGTAGGGACAGAAGACCAAAAGGGAGGTGGAGGAGGGGAAGGGGGGATTTGGGGACACCCTGCATTACATAACAAGAAGGGCAGCAGGCAGGAAGTGACATGTGGGCCAGAGGAGGAAGAGGAAGGAGAGGAGGAGGAAGAGCAAGAGAAGAAGGAAGAAGATAAGGAGGAAGGGAATGAGGCAGAGGAGGAGGAGGAAAAGAAAGAGGAGAGGAAGAAGAGGAGGAGGAAAAGGGAGAGAAAGAAGAGGAGGAGGAAGAAGAGGAAGAAGAGGATGAGGATGAAGAGGGGGAGGAAGAAGAGGGAGAGAAAGAAGAGGAGGAAGAAGGGGGAGAAGAAGATGATGAGATAAAGGAGGAGGAAGAAACAGTGGAAGAAGAGTAGGAGGAAGAGGAGGAATACAAAGAGAAGAAGAGAAGGGATGAAGAGGTGGAGGAAGAAGAGAGGGAGGAAAAGGAAGAGAAGAAGGATGACGATAAAGGAGAAAGAGAATGAGGTAGAGGAGGAGGAGGAGAAAGATAAGGAGAAAGAGAATGAGGTAGAGGAGGACGAGGAGGAGGAGGAAGAAGAAGAGGGGGAGAAAGAAGAAGAGGAAGAAGAGGGGGAGAAAGAGGAGGAATACAAAGAGAAGAAGAGAAGGGATGAAGAGGTGGAGGAAGAAGAGAGGGAGGAAAAGGAAGAGAAGAAGGATGACGATAAAGGAGAAAGAGAATGAGGTAGAGGAGGAGGAGGAGAAAGATAAGGAGAAAGAGAATGAGGTAGAGGAGGACGAGGAGGAGGAAGAAGAAGAGGGGGAGAAAGAAGAAGAGGAAGAAGAGAGGGAGGAAGAAGAGGGGGAAAGGAAGATGAAGAGGAGAGGAAAAAGGCTAGGAGGAAGAGGAAGAAGAAGAAGAGGAAGAGAAGAAAAAGAGGAGATAGGAGGAGGAAGAGGGAGAGAACGAAAACGAGGAAGAGGAGGAAGAAGAAGAGGGGGAGGATGAAGAGAGAGAGAAACAAGGAAGAAGAGAAGGAGGATGAAGAGGGGCAGGAAGAAGAGGGAGAGAAAGAAGAGGAGGAGGAAGAGGAAGATGAGAAGGAGGAGGAAGAAACAGTGGAAGAAGAGGGGGAGGAAGAGGAAGAGAAGAAGGAAGAAGAAAGAGAATGAGATAGAGGAGGAGGAAGAGGAAGAGAAGAAGAAAGAGAATGAGGAAGGGAGGAGGAAGAAGAATAAGAGAAGAGAAAAGGAGGAAGAGGAGGAGGAGGAAGAAGAGGAGGATGAAGAGGGGGAGAAAGAGAGAAGGAAGAAAGGAAGGAAGGGGAGGAAAAAGAGGGGGAGGATGAGAAGGAAGAGGAGGAGGAAGGGAGGGGCAGCAATGGGATCTCCAGAAGAAGGAGATGCAAGGGAGGAAGGGCCAAGACAGAGAAGAGCTGGGATCCCAGACAACACCCCCCTGGGGCCCATGTGCCACGCATGTGCACATGAGTTGCAGACCTTCTCTCAGTGCTGCCATGGGCAAAGGTGCCTTTTTCCCTGCTGCCTTTTGGAGAGTGGCTGCAGAAGACAAAGGAGACATTTCTGTGTGTTTTTGGACATTGAAAATGACTTTCTGAGAGATCATAGCACAAACCTTATCTGAAATTCGTGTAAGGTTTTGCAGGACGAGTGTGGAGGGAAACAGCCCTTCTCTCCTTTCCTATAGAGCCGGGGTCCCCCTCCATCAAGCTCCCCATCTTTCTCTCCTTCCTTTCCTTCCATTCCTTCTTTTTGAACTCGGGGAGAAGTGGGCCGGCAGTCATGCACTTTTGGGTGGATTTGGTAACTGAATCAATTTTTCAATGAGATCTGTTATCAGGAGTCTATTAAATGTACAAACCTCAAGCTGTATCTCAAAGGCTCAACTTATCTGCGGAGGCAGTAAACAGCTTTGGGTTTCTCCTTTTCTCCCCAAAAGAGAGGAGCCTAATCACGCATCGCAGTCCCTCGGCCGCAGTCAACAGGCAGTTCTTCGTTTGTTTGTCATGAGATAAAGCTCCTCTGAAGGAGCCCAGGCCCAGCTCAAAGCCTTCTTCCTCAACTCCCAGGTCCCATCCCTCTTTCCCCATGGACTGTGCTTGGATCCCTCCCAATTTAGTCCCATCTGCAAATGTGATGATCCTGCCTTCTAATCCTTGTTTTTGATTATTCCATGTTGACTATTACCAATGACCACATTCCTTTCTAAGTGTTTGCAGACCACTTCCTTAAGGATCTTTTCCAGAATCTTGCCTGGTATCAATGTGAGGCTGACCGGACATTGGTAATTGTTTGGGTCGTCCTTTTGTCGCTTCTTGAAGATAGATAGGAACCACATTTATTTATTTATTTATTTATTTATTTATTACAGCATTTTTACCCCGCCCTTCTCAACCCCCCCGGGGTGGGGGGGACTCAGAGCGGCTAACACAGGCAGCAATTCTATGCCACAATATAACTAAACATCAGTATAAAACATAAATGCATAAAAGGTTAAAAACAGTAACAATTAATTATATAATCACATAATCACATATCCATTTCCAGTTATCGTAACAGTCGTCAGGTCCAGTCCATGTTCAAAGTGCTGAGCCCACTAGCCAAAAGCCTGGTTCCAAAACCACGGTTTTAGGGTTTTTTTCTGAAGGAAAGGAGGGAGGATGCCGATCTAATCTTGCTGAGGAGTGAATTTCACAAGCGGAGGGTCACCACCGAGAAGGCCCTGTTCCTCGTCCCCACCAAACGCATTTGCAAGGTTGGTGGGACCGAGAGCAGGGCCTCCCCAGTAGACCTTAAGCTATGGGGTGGAGCATAGAGGGAGATACGTTTGGAAATGTAAACTAGACCGGAACCTTATAGGGCTTTATAGGCCAAGACCAGCACTTTGAATTGTGTTCGGAAGTGGACTGGCAGCCAATGGAGCTGACATAATAGGGGGTTGGTGTGCTCCCTGTATGGCGCTCCGGTGAGTAATCTGGCTGCCACCCATTGGACTAGTTGGAGTTTCCGAACAGTCTTCAAAGGCAACCCCATGTAGAGTGTGTTGCAGTAATCTATTTGGGATGTAACATTGGCCCTCCTCCAATCTGCTGGGACTTCTCTCCTTCTCCAAGTATTTCAAAGAGGAGTCATCCCCACCCCCCGCCCCCCCCAAAACGGAACCAGAATAGAAGGGGAGGGGAGGGGGAGGAAAAAGAGGGAAATTTGCAGCCTTTTAAGATATATTACTTTTCATTTTGTTTTTGCATGAATTTTTGTGGATATAAACCCATTTCTTCAGATGCAGTACAGAGAGTGATATTAAGGCCTTAGGTATACATTGCATTTCCACTGTCATGGGAGTGAGACAGAATGCAAGATGCAAACCACGTTCCCTTGCCCTAAATTTCCCATCTTTGTTCAGATCTGTACGTGGATCAATGAGTGTGGATGCGGGAAAGTCATCAATCCGCTTCCCCAAAGCCCTTTGTTTCTCGAAAGGACGGCTTCTCAGAGCGGGTTTTGGACCCAGGGAAAATGTGACTTTGCAGGTCTGGCACCAAAGAAGCCTCTTGATCCATAAATGCATTTGCTGGAAAGCAGGGCAAAGCATAACATATAAAAGATTGAACGGAAGATGTATTATGCTATTACATTGCAATGCAGTTGGCAGAAATTTATGGCCTCGATATATATCCCCCATTAAAAATGACTTCTCCTTGCTGATGGGAGGAGCTCAATTCATGAATCTGGGACAAACGGTCCTTTCTGTGATTTAACTGCTTATACTGGAAATGGAATCAACCTTTCTAAAGGATAAATACGATCTTCTAGCGAACTATTGTCCTCTTAACCATTGGGTGATGCTTGATAAAGTAGAAGAAAAGGGTCGGTTGGATTTATTATTATTTATTTACTTTATTTGTATACCGCTGTYCTCAGCCCTTAGGCGACTCACAGCRGTTCACAACAAGACAGCAAAAATTCAATCCTACAACAACACGGTATAAAAAACAGTTAACATYGTAACACATTATACAATAATATACAATTAACAACAATAGCCATTCACTAGCGTCTCATCACTAAAAACATGATCCAGGTCCGTCATCCATTGTTCCATTCCTATGTTCATTACACTCATTGCATTGACTATTCGAACGCCTGCTCAAACAGCCAGGTCTTCACTTTTTTTGCGGAATACCATTAATGATGGAGCTAGTCTAATATCCGTGGGAAGGGCGTTCCACAGCTGAGGGGCCACCACCGARAAGGCCCTATCKTTCGTCCCCGCCAGCCGTGCCTGTGAGGCAGGCGGGATCGAGAGCAGGGCCTCCCCGGAAGATCGCAAAGTCCTGGTGGGTTCATAGGCAGAGATGCGGTCGGATAGGTAGCTTGGGCCAGAACTGTTTAGGGCTTTAAAGGCCAACACCAGCACTTTGAATTAAGCCCAGTAGCAAATCGGTAGCCAGTGGAGTTGGCGCAACAGGGGGGTTGTATGCTCCCTGCGTTCCGCTCCTGTTAGAATCATGGCTGCCGAACGTTGGACTAGTTGAAGCTTCCAGGCTGTCTTCAAAGGCAACCCCATGTAGAGAGCGTTGCAGTAGTCTAAACGGGATGTAACCAGAGCGTGGACTACCGTGGCCAAGTCAGACTTCCCGAGGTACGGGCGCAGCTGGCGCACAAGCTTTAGCTGTGCAAATGCTCCCCTCGTCACCGCCGAAACCTGGGGTTCCAGGCTCAGCGATGAGTCCAGGATCACATCCAGGCTGCGAACCTGCGTCTTCAGGGGGAGTGCGACCCCATCCAACACAGGCTGTAACCGTATGCCCTGTTTGGCCTTGCGATGGATAGCCTCCATCAGGTAAGGCCAGGCTGTTGCCCTGAATTTGCAAGACCTGAGCTGAACACTGGATGACCAAGGATCTTGGGGTATTTCTCTATATGATGGTGATGATGATTTGATACACAATAAGAATAGTACACAGCAAACAAGATCACTATGCTGGCTGTTGTATTGGATCACACATTGGATCCAAGTGTCTAGGACTATGTGATGTATCAGCAAATATTGTGTGCAGATCTGAGTAGGGTTGCCTTTTGTAGCTGACAAATGGTAATTTTGTCAGTGCTGATTGTTTTTAAGTCCAGGCCAAGGTCTTGAGGCACTGCACCCAGTGTGCCAATCACCACTGGGACCCCCTTGACTGGCTTATGCCAGAGTATTGTCGAAGGCTGTCATGGCTGGAATCACTGGGTTGTTGTAGGTGTTTTCGCGCTATATGGCCATGTTCTCGAGGCATCCTCTCCTCATGTTTCGCCTGCATCTATGACAAGCATCCTCAGAGGTAGTGAGGTAGTGAGTTATGCCAGAGTCTTTGCAGTTCAATCTTTAAATCCTCGTATCGCATCAGCTTTTTCAGTTGCTTCTCGTCGATTTGTCTGTCTCCTGGGATTGCAACATCGACAATCCACACTTGGTTATTTCCCACGATTGTGAGTTCAGGAATCTTGTGCTCCAAAACTCTGTCAGTCTCTGAAGTCCCAGAGTAGTTTGAAACACAACAAGATTAGTACACAGCAAACAAGATCACTCTGTTGGTTGTTGTATTGGATCACATGTCGGACACTTCCCAAGTGCCTAGGACGATGTGATGTATTGGCAAATAAGGCGTGCACATTCCAGTAAGGTGGCCTTTTGCAGATGAAATATAGTAATTTTGTCTGCGCCAATTGTGTTTAAGTGCAGGCCAAGGTCTTTAGGCACTGCACCCAGTGTGCCAGTCACCACTGGCACCACATGTCTATGCTTGATATTGTCTAGCTATAGTATGCCCAGATATCTATAGGCTTTAGGGTGATTGCACTTGATGGTTTGTCCATTTGGCATGCCCTCACTGTGAGTAATTTTCCTTTTCTTTAATGCCACTGTGTGCATTTGTCTAGGCCGAACTCCGTACTGATGTCAGTGCTGAAGATTTTGACTGTGTTGTTGTTGTTGCTGCTGCTGTTATCATCTGGAGCCCCCAGTGGCATAGAGGTTTAAACCGCTGAGCTGCTGAACTGGCTGACTGAAAGGTTGGCAGTTCGAATTCAGGGAGCAGGGTGACCTCCAGCTGTTAGCCCCAGCTTCTGCCAACCTAGCAGTTCGAAAACATGCAAATGTGAGTAGATCAATAGGTACCACTTTGGTAAGAAGGTAATGACGCTCCATGAAGTCATGCTGGCCACATGACCTTGGAAGCGTCTATGGACAGTGCCGGTTCATCGGCTTAGAAATAGAAATGAGCACCACCCCCCAGAGTTGGATATGAGTAGACTTAATGTCAGGGGAAACCTTTACTGTCATTATAATCATCGTCATCTAGACTTCCCTTGAAAACAACAAACGCGAACATCACCACCTCTTCCCTTGTGCCTTTAACAAGCGCTTTGCTCTGTCAGCCTTCCACGAAGACACTTTCCTCCTTCTTGTTAGAAATCTTCACCCGACTCGGTACAAGTTATTAAACTGATTCATCAGCACAATGCTTTCATCCTTTG
Organism: Anolis sagrei ordinatus; assembly: GCF_025583915.1. NCBI lineage: Eukaryota > Metazoa > Chordata > Lepidosauria > Squamata > Anolidae > Anolis > Anolis sagrei. The sequence goes on along the minus strand of NW_026847882.1, from coordinate 21,837,316 downwards.
TGAAGCCATATCACTTTAATTCAATGGTTCTTTTCAGCAGAAAGAATGACCCGCCAGTTTAAGACCAGAGCTTCGGGTGGCTCACACCGGCTCATGCTCCACGAAGCCGGGAAATTGGAAGCCTCCGCAGATGCGCCCTGCGATCGGAAAGGAGGCTTTGCAAAGTCACAAAAATGCGGTAATTTTGGCACATGATAAGTCTTGCTCTATGGCCGCAGATAGAGCCTTGGGTGGGCACCTATCAAGTTCAATCTATACAAGAAGTGGTCTGCAAGCACTTTGAAACAAATGCGGTCATCACTAATAGTCAACATGGATTTATCAAAAACAAGTCATGCCAGACTAATCTGATCTCTTTTTTCGATAGAGTTACAAGCTGGGTAGATGCGGGGAATGTCGTGGATGTAGCGTACCTGGATTTCCGTAAGGCCTTCGACAAGGTCCCCCATGACCTTCTGGCAAACAAACTAGTCCAATGTAGGATAGGTAAAACCACGGTGAGGTGGATCTGTAATTGGTCAAATGGAGGAACCCAGAGGGTGATTCTCCCCAATGCTTCCTCTTCATCCTGGAAAGAAGTGACGAGCGGAGTGCCATCAGCAGGGTTCCGTCCTGGGCCCGGTCCTGTTCAACATCTTTATTAATGACTTAGATGAAGGGCTAGAAGGCAGGATCATCAAGTTTGCAGACGACACCAAATTGGGAGGGAGAGCCAATACTCCAGAGGACAGGAGCAGGATTCAAAACGATCTTGAACAGATTAGAGAGATGGGCCAAAACTAACAAAATGAAGTTCAACAGAGACAAATGCAAGATACTCCACTTAGGCAGAAAAAAAAGAAATGCAAAGATACAGAACAGGGGACGATGCCTGGCTCGGGAGCAGTACGTGTGAAAAAGATCTTGGAGTCTTCATGTTCAGCAAGTTAAACATGAGCCAACAATGTGATGTGGCAGCAAAAAAACCCAATGGGATTTGGCCTGCATCAATAGGAGCATAGTGTCTAGATCTAGGGAAGTCATGCTCCCCATGCTCTATTCCTTGGTTAGACCACACCTGGAATATTGTGTCCAATTCTGGGCACCACAATTCAAGAGAGATATTGACAAGCTGGAATGTGTCCAGAGGAGGGCGACTAAAATGATCAAGGGTCTGGAGAACAAGCCCTATGAGGAGTGGCTTAGGAACTGGGCATGTTTAGCCTGAAGAAAAGAAGGCTGAGAGGAGACATGATAGCCATGTATAAATATGTGAGAGAAAGTCACAGGGAGGAGGGAGAAAGTTTGTTTTCTGCTGCCTTGGAGACTAGGACACAATGGAACAATGGCTTCAAACTACAAGAAAAGAGATTCCATCTGAACATGAGGAAGAACTTCCTGACTGTAAGAGCTGTTCGGCAGTGGAACTCTCTGCCTCGGAGTATGGTGGAGGCTCCTTCTTTGGAAGCTTTTAAACAGAGGCTGGATGGCCATCTGTCGGGGGTGCTTTGAATGCAATATTCCTGCTTCTTGGCAGGGGGTTAGACTGGATGGCCCATGAGGTCTCTTCCAACTCTTTGATTCTATGATTCTAAGATAGAGCTAAGGTGCTGTGGCCGGTGTTGGCAAGGAAATGCCCAGACTTATTGACCTGGATATGGGATAGTTTGATACAAATGAGGCAGTTTATCATCACACGTCTCATTGAATAATAATAATAATAATAATAATAATAATAATAATAATAATAATCTTTATTTATACACCACCACCATCTCCCCCAATGGGGACTCAGGGTGGCTCACATGAGGTCAAGCCCAAACAACAAATTGCAATAAAATAAAATGCAAATTACAATAAAAGAAACCTCATAAACAGTAAACAATATACACAAAACATAAAAAAGCAGTACACCGAACATAGTGACAGTGAGCAGGCTGCATGTACATAAAATGAATTAAAACTCAGGGTGAGATAACAGAGCAGAATCATTTGTGAGGGAGAAATCGTAGACAGGGTAGTAGACAAACCTTCATACAAGGGTAGGTGTACTCCTAGGACAAGAACGTTGAGTGGAGCAATAACTTAAGATTATGTGACTACTCTCCAAAAGCGCAATGGTAGAGCAAAGTCTTGAGATTCTTTTTAAAGGTTTCTAACGGAGGGGCTTTCCTAATCTCTCCGGGCAATGAGTTCCAGAGTTGAGGGGCCACAGAGGAGAAGGCTCTCTCCCTTGTACCCACAAGGCAAGACTGAGAAACTGGCAAGGGTGAAAGGAGGGCCTCCCCCAAGGATTGAAGAGTTCAGGCTGGCTCATGGAGAGAGATACGATCACGAAGGTAGGCGGGCCCCAAACTATTTAGGGCTTTATAGGTAAGAACCTGTACCTTGAATTGGGACCGGAAAATGAATGGAAGCCAATGGAGCTCCTTAAACAGGGGGGTTGACCGCTCCCTGTAAGTTGCCCTGTAGGGGACCCAGTTATTAATCTGGCTGCTGACTGTTGGACAAGTTCTAGTTTCCGAGCCGTCTTCAAGGGTAGCCCCACATAGAGTGCATTGCAGTAATCCAGTCTAAACTAAGGCATGGACCACCATGGTCAAGTCAGACTTCACGAGGTATGGTCGCAGTTGGCGCATGAGTTTTAATTGTGCAAAGGTTCTCCCGGCCACCACCGACACCTGAGCTTCAAGCGTCAGCGCTGAGTCTAGGAGAACCTCCAAACTGTGGACCTGTGACTTCAGGAGGAGTGCAGCCCCGTCCAGCACAGGTTGCCACCCAATATCCCAGTCAGATAGGCAACTGACCTGGAGGACATTATTTGAGAACATAGAAATGCTGGACCACTCTCACAACCACCATGTCAGACTACACAGAGAAGCCATTGAAATCCACAAGCATGTGGACAATTTCAACAGAAAGGAAGAAACCATGAAAATGAACAAAATCTGGCTACCAGTATTAAAAAACTCAAAAAATACAACAGAACAACAACAGAGAGTAAACAATCAGGCACATCAAATCACCCTCAACAAAAGATTCCCCCAGGCACTTCCAAGCCATTAAATGCTAATCAAGGTGGTCAGTTGAAACATTCACACCTAGCTCCAGCAGACAAAAGTCCTTTGTCCCACTATGGTCATTCCACAGAGGATGCTTGCCATAGATGCAGGCGAAACATCAGGAGAAAATGCCTCCAGAACATGGCCATATAGCCCGGAAAAACCTACAACCCAGACCTCTGTCTTGTCAGGACTGATCCTCAGCTTGTTCATCCTCATCCAGCTCATCACAGCAGCCAGGCACTGGTCCAGTATCCTCGGGGCTTCTTTGGAGTCTGATGGAAATGAGTAGTGGAGTTGGGTGTCATCTGCATAGAGATGGCGCCATACTCCAAAACTCTGTATGACCTCTCCCAGCGGTTTCATGTAGATGTTAAAAAGCATGGGGGACAGAATGGATCCTTGCGGGACCCCACAGATCAATGGCCAGGGGTCTTTCCTGATCCCCTTGAACTTGGATGCAAGTCCATCAATCCCTCTTTGTGGCAGAATTGCCCACCATGAAGCCACTGCTTCAGATAGTCAAAGGCATCCAGTAGCAAAGCCATAAAGGAAACAGGTGAACGATGCCCAGCGGAGACTGTGTGTATGAAGGATGTGATCCACAATCTCTGGGTCTTTGCTGTGCCATTTCCACACATAACTGTATATTGGCAACTCCAAAGGAAGGGCTAAAACACTCTATAAAACCTGCATGCAGGCCTGTCAGAATTAAAGCCCAGGATGTCAAAGATGGGGAATAGAACCAGTCAATCGCGGGTGGATTTATGGCGCAGGCTGCGTGCGAAAGGGGTGCGTGTCCACAGAGCCCTTCATGTTTTAATCACAGCGGAAGCCTCTTGAAGCACCACTTTTAAAAGACAGTCAAAATCCCAGGGAATGTATTTGGCGTGACCGGAATTTCGACTGAAGATCTATCACCCTCCAGAGCCGTCGAAGGAACAGCCCTCCCTCTTCCAACCCGGGAATGAGTTTCCTCGGAGGCCTGGCCTGGATCGCAATGCAATCGTTCAGTGTCAATAACGCAACAACCTCAACCTCGTCCTCCAGCCGGTTGCAACAACTGAGTTGCAGGGAGTTTATTACTGAAAGTTGGAAAGAACAGGAGTAGAGAGTGAGGTAAGAGTTGGTTACAGATATTTTGGGCTTCGGCTCCTAGAATTCCTGGCCATTGGCCATATTAGCTGGGAATTCTGGAAGATGGGGTCAACATCTGTTATAGAACTCCAGTATGCTGATGACAATGTCGTCTGTGCACATTCAGAAGATCTACAAACCACTCTAAACACCTTCGCAGAAGCATACACAAAGCTTGGCCTGTCACTGAACATCGAGAAAACCAAAGTGCTGTTCCAGCAGACACCAGCCAATCCCTCCCCAATGCCAGAGATACAGCTTAATGGTGTAACATTAGAAAATGTTGACCATTTCCGCTACCTTGGCAGCCACCTCTCCACCAAAGTCAACATCGACACCGAAATACAACACCGCCTGAGCTCTGCGAGTGCAGCATTTTCCCGAATGAAGCAGAGAGTGTTTGAGGACCAGGACATCCGTAGGAATACCAAGGTGCATGTCTATAAAGCTATTGTCCTCCCAACCCTGCTCTATGCCTGCAAAACGTGGACTGTCTACAGACGTCACATGCAACTCCTAGAACGTTTCCATCAGTGCTGCCTCCGGAAAATCCTGCAAATCTCTTGGGAAGACAAGCGGACAAATGTCAGCGTGCTGGAAGAAGCAAAGACCACCAGCATTGAAGTGATGGTCCTCTGCCATCAACTCCGCTGGGACGGCCACGTTATCCGGATGCCTGACCACCGTCTCCCAAAGCAGTTGCTCTACTCTGAACTTAAGAATGGAAAACGGAATGTTGGTGGACAGGAAAAGAGATTTAAAGATGGGCTCAAAGCCAACCTTAAAAACTCTGGCATAGACACTGAGAACTGGGAAGCCCTGGCCCTTGAGCGCTCCAGCTGGAGGTCAGCTGTGACTAGCAGTGCTGCAGAATTTGAAGAGGCACGAGTGGAGGGTGAAAGAACGAAACGTGCCAGGTGGAACGCACGTCAAGCCAACCCCGACCGGGAGAAGATGCAGGTCAAGAATAGGGCTCCACACCCACCTACGAACCCACAAAAATAGTCATCAAGGAAGACCATCCTACTCGTCCAACGAGGGATCGCCTAACAAGAAGTCTGGAAGATGAAGCCCCAAAACCTCTGGAGCAGGATGCAGTTGGACTCCACAGCTCATGAGCCCCTTCCAGCCCCATGATTCTGTGGCATAAGAGCTAGGCATGAGCAACAAAACAGTGTTGAAAATCGGATTAGTTTCGTATGATGCATACTTATGATGTGATATCAAACACACATGCATGGTCCATGTCAAACATTAAGAAATTTAAACTTACCCCATACTTTTTGTTTTAGTTTTGTAAATCTCAGAAGCCTCCCAAAGCCAGTTTCATATTCAGTACAAGAAAGCAAAACTCAAAAAGCAAAGCCAAAAAGGCTGCCTTAGCACCTGCCTTGCCTTTCCTCTTTAAATTAATGGCCTCTCTCTTGCCACTAGATTAGAAAGATGGGTCAAAACTAACAAAATGAAGTTCAACAGTGACAAATGAAAGATACTCCCCTTATGCAGAAAAAAACAGATGACACCAAATTGGGAGGGATAGCCAATACTCCAGAGGACAGAAGCAGGATTCAAAACGATCTGAACAGATTAGAGAGATGGGCCAAAACTAACAAAATGAAGTTCAACGGGGACAAATGCAAGATACTCCAGTTTGGCAGGAAAAATGAAATGCAAAGATACAGAACGGGGGACGCGTGGCTCGAGAGCAGTACGTGTGAAAAATATCTTGGAGTCCTTGTGGACAATATAAACATGAACCAACAATGTGATGTGGCGGCAAAAAAAAACCATTGGGATTTTGGCCTGCATCAATAGGAGCATAGTGTCTAGATCCAGGGAAATCATGTTCCCCCTCTATTCTGCCATGGTTAAACCACACCTGGAATATTGTGTCCAGTTCTGGGCACCACAATTGAAGAGAGATATTGACAAGCTGGAATGTGTCCAGAAGAGGGTAACTAAAATGATCAAGGGTCTGGAGAACAAGCCCTATGAAAAGCGGTTTCAAGAGCTGGGCATGTTTAGCCTGAAGAAGAGAAGGCTGAGAAGAGACATGACGACCATGTATAAATATGTGGGAGGAAGTCATAGGGAGAAGGTAGCAAGCTTGTTTTCTGCTGCCCTGGAGACTAGTACACGGAACAATGTATTCAAACTACAAGAAAGGAGATTCCATCTGAACATCAGGAAGAACTTCCTGACTGTGGTAGCTGTTCAGCAGTGGAACTCTCTGCCCCAGAGCATGGTAGAGGCTCCTTCTTTGGAAGCTTTTAAACGGAGGCTGGATGGCCATCTGTTGGGGGTGCTTTGAATGCAATTTTTATTATTTATTTATTTACAATATTTATATTCCACCCTTCTCACCCTGCAGGGACTCAGGGGGGATTACAATGTATACATATATGGCAAACATTCAATGCCAAAGACACACAACAGATATAGACAAACAGTCAGAGGCTATTTAACCTTTTCTGTCCGCCAGGGGAGCTGTCGCTTTCATCGTCCATCTGTGACACTGATAAAGTACTTCCACATTTCCCACATGCTTTTGCTGGAGTGCTTTGCTGGAGACTTTTTTATGGCTTCGTAAATTTTTGTTAAATTAACCTCCCACACATAGGTGGTACCTAATTTTCCTACTTGCAAAGGGATTGTGGTGCAGCTGGCTGAGTGTCAGCTGCATTAAGATCACTCTGACCAAAAGGTCATGAGTTCGAAGCCAGCCCGGGTTGGAGTGGGTTTCCAACCAATTGTGTAGCCTGTTGTCGACCTTTGCAACCCGAAAGACAGTTGCATCTGTCAAGTAGGAAAATAAGGTACCACCTTAAAGTGTGGGGAGGCTAAATTAACTGATTTATGAGGCCATAAAGAAGACTCCAGCAAAGCATTCCAGCGGGGAAGCATGCGGGAATGCGGAAGTGCTTCGTCAGCGTCGCAGATGGACAATTAAAGCGACAGCTTCCCTGGCGGCCAGAAAAAGTTAAATAGCCTCTGTGTATGTCTGTATATGTTGTATGTTGTATGTTAAAATTGGCATTGAATGTTTGCCATATATGTGTACACTGTAATCTGCCCTGAGTACCCTGCGGGGTGAGAAGGGCGGAATTTAAAAGCAGTAAATAAATAAATAAAGGTCGACAACAAGCTACACAATTGGTCGGAAGCTCACTCCAACTCGTGCTGGCTTCGAACTCATGATCTTGTCGTCAGAAGTGATCCTAATGCAGCTGACACTCAGACAGCTGCACCACGGTCCCGGTGCTTCTTGGCAGAGGGTTGGACTGGATGGCCCATGAGGTCTCTTCCAACTATGATTCTATGACTTTGCTGCCACATTTTTGCCTCCACGTTTGCTTTGCTCTCACCTCCCGCAAGGTCTGTGCACAGAGGCTTGAAGCCGTCAGATTGCATCCACGCTTCCAAGGAGGGGGTCGGCAACCCATGAAATTGTATGCCGAGGTGAGTCTGCGAGTCTTGACATCGCCCCACGAAGCAACCCTTTGAGCACAGCATTGTTTGTGCCCAATGAGGAGGCGCTTAAGGACAATTCCACCTTGAAGGATCAACGGGAAGCCCAGCATTTCCCCCTGAAATAAACCTTGGACGTTAAATCTCGCTCCCTGGCAGTTCTGCAAGTGACCTCTTGACTCTGAGTAATGGGCCTTCATCACAGCATTCTCTCTTTCTCTGTAGAAATTACCCAGAACAGCTCATGAATTATGTCTGAAGACGTTACAGAGGATTCATGACAAGCTTGCTTTGTGTCGTCCCCCCGGCATGATCGCTAGTTTTTAATTATTCAAACCACACAATTATTATTTCTCACGAAGCTTCGCCCATCATTTGCTGCTTCATATTTCATAAGGAGACTTCTCAGATCGCTTAGAGGGATGTGAAAGCGAACCTGGCCTTGACTTCCCTCCTCGGAAAAGTTACTTTTCCTGCCCTAAACGCCACCGAGTCACTGCCGAGCGCGGCACCCACTTTGCACAGTGAAGTATTTCGTTGTCATTTGAAGGCCCTCGCTATTTATACATACATTTGTGCCATTGATTTTGGAGGGCATGAAAAAGAGCCATTTGTTCTTCAGCCGCAGAGATTTCAGATATCTTGGGGTTTGGGGTATAGGTCTCATTTTTAGAAAATCAATTTCTGTCTGGAAGCTTATTTATTCTCCTTGAGAAAGCGCTGCCTGAAGACAAGAGCAAAGTCAGCGGGGTGGTCTCTAAGTCTTGCATTGCAATGCAGCGCAGAGGCCGAGATCTCAGGTGCAGCGGTTGCAAAAAGCCAACGCTCAGCGGCTCCAGATCTGCACTTCATAGTGGAAGAGAAGGCATTACAGAGCCTCTCAGTCTCAGAAGACAGGCATCTTTAGGATTTATAAGTAAACCCACTTCATATGTTGTTATAAAGAAGATGAAGTGTGCTTTATCTCCCTGCCGGACCCTGTGTGTGTGTGTAGCATGATGTCCGACTGGTGAGTGCTCACCCTCTGCTTGCGAATACAAATGAGTCTGCTGCCAATATTCACTACTAAATCCCACATTCCCCAAAACAGTTGCCTGTCTGAGAGCAACAAACTAGGAAAGAGGAAGGAGTCCAGAGGAAGAGGGCAACAACTAAAAGGATCCAAGGTCTTTTTTTTTTCATGTCAGGATGGACTTCAGAAACTGCAAGTCGCTTCTGGTGTGAGAGAATTGGCCGGCTGCAAGGATGTTGCCCAGGGGACACCCGGATGTTGATGTTTTACCATCCTGTGGAAGGCTTCTTTCATGTCCCTGCATGGAAAGCTAGAGCTGAGATAGGAGCTCACTCCGCTCCCCGGATTCAAACCGCCAACCTGTCAGTCAGCAGTCCTGCTGGCACAAGAGTTTAACCCATTGTGCTACCGGGAGCTAAAAAAAAAATCCAAAGTCTAAAGACCATGAATAATCCCTCTGAGGAGCATCTTAAAAAGCTGGGTCTGTTTAGCCTCAGAAGAGAAGCTTGAGTGGAGCCATGTTTCAATATTGGAAAGGATGTCATAAGGAAGGGGAAGCAGACCTTCCTTTCTGCTGCCCTGGAAACTAAGACTCAGTGGTGCAATGGGTTCAAATGACAGAGAAGGAGATTCCAAGCGAACTTCCTGACCAAAAGAAGTGCTGTTCAACAGTGCAACTCTCTGCCTCATAGTACAGTGAAAGCTATTTCTTTGGAGGCTTTTAAGCAGAGGCTGAATGGCCATCTGCTGGGAGTGTTTTGGTTGTGCTCAGGGGCGGCTCAACCCATTACGTGAAGTAAGCATTTGCAGTATAGTTGATTTTGCCCAGGGGTGCTCTTGAGGCGTTCTTGGGGGAAAATAGACCTTGACATATGCGAGTTGTAGTTGCTGGGATGTATAGTTCACCTACAATCAAAGAGCATTCTGATCTCCACCAATGATGGAATTGAACCAAATATGGCACACAGAACTCCCACGACAAACAGAAAATATATTTCAGTGATTGGTTGGGGGGGGGGAGCAAAATACAGTTTTGAAAATTACCTACGGCCGCCTCTGATTGTGCTTTTCCTGCAGGAGAAAAAAGGTTGGATTGCATAGCCCATCGCAATGAAAGAACCAAGGCATTCACATCTCTGGCCCATCCTCTCTTCGGATATCAGCCAGCATGCCAATGCCTTACATCAAGAAACAGCTTTGTAAGATCTACAGAGATACTTGCAGGAACACCTCAGCAAGTGAGAGTCCAAAAGTGGCAGGCTAAAACTCGGAACCTCAATCAGTGACTGGATGAGAAACTCCCCCCTGGGCACACAGAAAACTGGTTGACTTGGAAGGTGCTGAACAGACTATGCTCTGGCGCCATGAGATGTAGAGCTAACCTTAAGAAGTGGGGCCACAAAGAGGAGTCCATGACATGCGAGTGCAGAGAAGAGCAAACGACAGACCACTGACTACAATGCGGCCTGAGCCCTGCACATGAATAATGGAGGACCTTCTCACAGTCACACCAGAGGCATTCCAAGTGGCCAGCTACTGGTCAAAGGACATTTAGCATCATGCCAAGTTCTTTTTTAAAAACTTTGTTTGTTTTTTTAAATGCATTTTAACTGTACCCTCAACTTGCTTCTGACACGATAAATAAATAAATGGCCCTCTTCCAGCTCTGTAATTCTATGATTCTATAGACCTCATCACATTTTTGAGTGGGTGATTCAACCCCTCCATGGCAAACTTGCAGAGCAGTGGGACAATCCTGGTGCCTGTAGCCCTGCCTCACCCGCAGCTCATGCTTCTCCTTCCATGAGGGAAAGCATCATCATGTGGATTCCCCTCATGGTTGTCTATGGAACACAGCAAGCCTCTCGTGTTCCAAGGGAAGCATTTTGCCACACTGCCAGGATGCTTCCTCCATGGAAAACCACCAGAAGTCCCATACATAATGTGATAGGCAGTGTGGGGCTCTGAAGAGGAAGCATCCTGGCAGCATGCTAGGATGCTAAATTCATCTTGTGTGATGAGGTGGTAAGACAGGCAAATGCCAGGGCAGGAGATATTAGAGAACTACTCCAGCTGGTCAGAAGCCAAGGTGGGCTTGCCAGGTCCCAAGACAGGTGGGCTCCCCATAATCTCCCCTTAAAGACCCAGGTGGGCCAGCCATGGCAGGGAGACACATTTACCTGTCTTTCTCCAGCACCAATCCAACACCAAATTAGGAGGGAGAGCTAATATTCCAGAAGACAGGAGCAGAATTCAAAACTATCTTCAGAGATGAGAGAGATAATGGGCCAAAACTAGCACAATGAAGTTCAACAGGGACACATGCAAGAGACTCCATGGAGGCAAAGAATAAGGAAATGCAAAGAGACAGAATGGGGGACGATCCCTGGCTCAACAGCAGGACGTGGGGAAAAGATCTTGGAGTCCTTGTAGGGAGGAAGGAGAACACGAGCCAGGAATGTCATGCAGTAGCAAAAAAAGCCAATGGGATTTTGGCCTGCATCAATAGGAACCTAGTGTTTAGATGCAGGAAAGTCATGCTCCCCCTCTCATCTATTCTGCCTTGGACAGACTATGTTACCTTTAATCACACTGTGTCCAATTCTGGGCACCGCAATTGAAGGGAGATGTTGACTCTAAGCTGGAATGTATCCAGAGAAAGAGGGTGACTCAAAGGAACAAAGGTCTGGAGAACAAGCCCTATGAAGACCTGCTGAAAAAGCTAGGCATGTTGAGCCTGCAGAAGAGGAAGTGAAGAGAAGACATGATGAGGGCCAGGGATCAAAATGGGAGGGGAAGTCATAGGGAGGAGGAAGCAAGCTTCCTTTCTGCTGCTCTGGAGACTAGGACACAATGGAGCAATGGCTTCAAACTACAGGAAAGAAAGGAGATTCCACCTGAATATGAGGAAGAACTTCATGACTTTGCGAGGGAGCCATTCAGCAGTGGAACTCTCTCTCTACCCCAGAGTGTGGAGGAGGCTCCTTCTTTGGAGGCTTTTAAGCAGAAGCTGGGTGGCCATCTGTCGGGGGTGCTTTAAATGCAATTTTCCTGCTTCTTGGCAGAATGGGGTTGGACTGGATGGCCCAGCAGTTCTCTTCCAACTCGAGGATCCTATGATACCGTGACCAGGAAACCCACCAAGTGTGTGCTACACCTGGAGTTCCTCTTCTGCTTCTGGACCAAGCGGTTTGGAAAACATCCTTCATCTGGACTTTGGAGCTTCCAAACATGCCTTTCCACATTGGTGCAGCAGCCAGTGAAGGAGGTAAACCTGCTCTCCTCTGGCCCTGAGATGGAGCTGATTCAGATGGGGAATTCAGCACCTTGGAGAGCCCCTTCCCAGTCCAGAACAAAGCCTGGTGTGGATCCATCTCTCCACTGATGTGGGAGTCTCTAGCCGCACCCATTTCCACCCAATGGCTGCCAAAAAACCAAGAAGAGAATGCCTCGGGACATGGATCTGGTCCTCAGTGAAGCAAGCCTTTGTTTCTGTCCAAAAAGGCTCCCCAGGAACAAAGGAGGAGGAGGAGAAGGAGGAGGAAGAGGCCACGGGTGGAGCAGAATTGCATTTGCTTTGCATTTTTAAGTGAACTGACCTAATTTCCAGTCCCCCAACCAATAAGCAGAGGATGGAAACTCATTTATTCTCCGAATTTTGCAGTAGCGTTCTCTGCTCCAAAAACGTATGCCAAAATAAAATGTGTTCCCAGCCTCATCCAGGTTCTGTGATGCTCAGCCGGTTAGCCTGCTCATCCAGGATCGGGCCCCAATGGCTGCAGTCTTAACATTCGACAGCAGCACTCCCCTTCAATGGAAACTTTGATCCCAATTCCCAGGTCATTTCAAGGGGGCAACAAACCATCCTCTCGTTTCTCTCCTTCATCCCCCATGTTAACATGCGTTCGCCTCCTCTTTGCTTATTGCAGCTCCTCCTGGAATAACCAGATGAGACACTTGTAGCTGTGCTAATGGAGGCCACTGCGTTATTTAATTGCAACATAAGGAGAGCAGCAAGAATCACAACGCAAGGGATGCTCAGATTGCTGCCTCAAAGGAGGGGGGAACCACATCCAAGAACGGGGCTGGTTAGAGGCGCACACGTGGGAAGAGGAAAACACTGTGTTGGGAGGCACCAATTTGCCAGGATGGAGAAGTTCCCTTGGTGCTTTTTTCAAGTGGAGAGAGGCTGCCTCTCGCAGAACTCAGTTGCACCCCCGGCCTGCCTCTTGCCACATGTGCACATGGAAAAGGGCTTGTTTATGGCCTGGAAAGAAGAGTTATGGCATCCAGGAGGCTCTGATTTACAGGCCAGGAATCTGCAGCTGTCTGAGAAGAAAGGAAGGAAAAAGCCTCCCTTGGTTCAGGCTAAAAGCAAAGTGTCTGGCTTTTCATGGCTTGCACCCAGGGCCACTCTCTCTGGCCCTCCTGCCCAGCATCCAACACATTTATTTATTTATTTATTTATTTATTTATTTATTTACAGTATTTATATTCTGCCCTTCTCACTCCGCAGGGGACTCAGGGCAGATTACAATGTACATATACATGGCAAACATTCAATGCCATAGACACACAACATATATAGACAGACACACAGAGGCTATTTAATATTCCAGCTTTTTCATAAGGGTATTCTAGCCAGCATATACACACACACACACACACACACACACACAAACACATACACACACACACACACATACACATACATACATACATACATACATACATACATACATACATACAAAGGGTATTCATGAAAGATTTCCTCTGACCTCCTTCCTGTGGACTGAGATAAGTGAAACTTGGCCCAGTTCTGAGTCCTTCTCCTCTCCATCAACACCATCTTGGGACACACACTCCTCTCATCTTTCTAAGCAACTGTCAACACCTCGCTTTTAGAAGTCAACAGGTTGCTCCAAAAGCCACATTGTGACTTTGGAAATCACCCGAGAAAGCCTTGCCCTTCAAAAATAACTTCCTTATCGGAAAGAGGTGGAAGTCCGATGGTGTGAGATCAGGTGAACCGGGAGATGCGATAGAATGTCAAAGCCACAGAAACATGCTTCTTTCACTTGGGCAACAGGTGAGTTGTGAATGGGTGCATTGTCTAGCTTTGGTCAGACCTCTTTACCTGGACTCACATTGTGTCCAATTCTGGGCATCACAGTTTGAAAGAAATATTGACTCACCATGAGCACGTAGCCCAAACACTGCCAATGTCCTCCTCAAACACTACGTTTCACCACCCAATAAATGTTTTCATTCCAGGACCCTGGATCCTTTGAGTCACCCTCTTTCTCTGGTCACATTCCAGCTTAAAGTCAACATCTCCCTTCAATTGCAGTGCCCAGAATTGGGCACAGTATGATTTCAGGTCAAGTGGTCTGACCAAGACAGAAGAGATTAGAGGGGGAGCAGGACTTCCCTGGATATGAGACTAGGCTCTATTAATGCAGGCCAAAATCCCATTTCTGCCTACGTGGAGACTCTTGCATTTGTCCCTGTTGAACTTAGTTTTGACCCATCATCTCTCATCTGTGAAGATCGTTTTGACTTCGGCTCCTGTCTTCTGGAGTATTGGCTCTCCCTCCCCATTTGGTCCCCTCTGCAAACTTGATGATCCTGCCTTCTTACCTTCATCTAGGTCATTAATCAAAATCCTGAAGAGGACCAGGCCCAGGACAGAACCCTGCTTGTGACACTCTACATGTCACTTCTTTCCAGGATGAAGAGGAAGCATTGGGGGAAACACCTTTTGGATTTGTTTGCTTCACTGGCTGCTGATAAGTTGCCAAGCCAAATTCAAGGTGCAGGTTATGACCTATAAAGACCTAAACAATTCGGGCCCCGCCTATCGTCACAATCACATCTCCCTCTATGAACTGGCCTGAACTTTAAGATCTTCTGGGGAGGCCCTCCTTTTTTTCCCACCACCGTCACAAGCACGGTTGGCGGGGCGAGAGAGAGGGCCTTCTCGGTGGTGGCCCCTCGCCTCTGAAACGTCCTTCCTGGAGAATAAGACAGGCCCCATCCCTCCCTCCTTTCATAAGAGCCTGAAGACCTGGTGGTTTAAACAAACCTTTGAGAACGACTAGTTCTAGCTCAGCCCCAGATGCTGTTGAAATTGGCCATATCTTTTTCTACCAATTACCCAGGTCCCTTTCTTCTATTAGGCCCTGGAAATGTACAGCCATAGACTCTACCTAATTTCCCGGGCCCTCTAAAATCGCATTAGCCCGGCCCAGCCTTTTAAATTGCCTTGAACAGACAGGATTATTTTAAATATATGTGCTATTGTGGTTTCTAATGCTTATATTGTCTTGTTAATTTTATGTTTATGCTGTTTTCTTTGTATGTGTTGATCATGTTACTTAGAAACCGCTCTGAGTCCCCTCAGGGAGATAGAGCGGTATATAAATAAAGTTTTGTTGTTGTTGTTGTTGTTGCTGCTTAATCAATTCCTGGTCCACCTAACCGTAGCATTGGCTTGCCCACACTGGACTAGTTTCCTTGCCAGGAGCTTATGGCGGACCTTGTCAAAAAATGGCCTTCCTGA
Source organism: Anolis sagrei ordinatus (assembly GCF_025583915.1). Lineage (NCBI taxonomy): Eukaryota > Metazoa > Chordata > Lepidosauria > Squamata > Anolidae > Anolis > Anolis sagrei. The sequence continues at coordinate 21,822,096 of NW_026847882.1, read as the reverse complement.
AATCCAGGTACATTCCATCAACGGCATTCCTTGCATCTACCCAGCTTGGAAATCTATCAAAAAAAGAGATCAGATGAATCTGGCATGAATTGTTTTTGATGAATCCACGTTGACTGTTAGTGATGTCCGCATTCATTGGTCCCTTCCAACTCTAGGATTCTATGATTCTATGAGGAAGGCATTCATCCTGGATGGTGAGCTCAGAGGGCTGGGTCAGGTGGAACTGAGCTGTAAAACTTTATATGGATAACGTATTTCCACACATCACACCCAGGCCCTTGTTAATGTTTTCCTCAAAGCATCCCAGGCCATGAGTGTCCTCCTGTTTTTGTGCCTCTCCACCTGCAAGGCTCTCTATCTCTGGGCCAAAGGGGTAGAGGTTTGGGACACCCCTCCCTACATTTGCATTGGCGCCTGGAGCCTCGTCCAGCTGCATCCATGTCCTCTGTGCATGCTCAAGGGGCTTGGTGGTCTCTCTGCCTTTGCTTTTGCCTCCCGCAGGCTCAGCGGTGGGCCCCAACCCACCTCATAAAGCTGGTCTCAGGTGCTCCCTCCCTCCATTCCTCACTTTACATGTTTCCCTTTGCTCCAGCTGGATATTCACACTGTGTCGGTGCGTTTTGAATTATTTATCCTTTCAAAACGATCTTTAAATTGCGCTTTATGTTGCATTATATATGCTTTTGATGTGAACTGTGATGTGTACAAAGCGCAGCATGGTCAAACAGAGTCTCCCCCTTTTCACTTCTCTCCCGGCAGGAACGCTTCTTTTCCTCTCCTCCTCGGATCTCTTTTTCATCATTTTCATCCTGTCAATTAATCTTTTTGTCTGATCAGAGCAGATGACTGGGTCAGAGCAGGGCCCTTGGTGACCCACAGACATTCCTCACTTGCCCCCAAATCTAGGACTTGGAAACTGGGAAGCATGCTAGTCTAGGACCTGGAAACCGGGAAGGTGTTGTGGGGGGACAGCTGCTCAGCCCCACAGCCATTGTCCTGTGGAGTCCCGCAGAGTTCAATACTATCCCCCATGTTGTTGAACTCTCCCCCATGTTAGGAGAGATCATCCAGAGTTTTGGAGTTCGGTGTCATCTGTACATAGATTACATCCAACTCTAATACTCCTTTTCACCAGGTGCTAAAAAGGCTGTCCAGGTCCTGAACCGGTGCCTGGCCACTGTGTCAAGCTGGATGAGGGCAAACAAATTGAAGATTATTCCAGACAAGACAGAGGCACTCCTGGTCAGTTGCAAGGCTGAACAGGGCATAGGGTTACAGCCTGAGCTAGATGGGGTTACACTCCTCCTGAAGAGGCAGGTTCGCAGCTTGGGTGTCCTCCTGGATTCATCGCTGAGTCCGGAACCCCAGGTGTCGGCGGTGACCAGGGGGGTGTTTGCACAACTAAAACTTGTGCACCAACTACGCCTGTACCTTGGGAAGTCTGACTTGGCCATGGTAGTCCACGCTGTTGTTTCATCCCCTTTAGATTTGTGCAACACACTCTATGTGGGGTTGCTTTCGAAAACTGTTCAGAAGCTGCAAATAGTCCAACATGCTGCAGTCATGTTGTTAACTTGGGCATTGCACAGGGAGCATACAATCCCCCTGTTGCGTCAGCTTCACTGGCTGCCCATCTGCTACCGAGCATGCTTCAAAGTGCTGGCTTTAACCTATAAAGCCTTAAACCAGCGGTTCTCAACCTGGGGGCAGTGACCCCCAGGGGGGGTCACCTAGCCATTTTGGAGGGGTCGCGAGGCTGCCTCGTTGGCCCCGCCCCAAGGGCGCAAGCCAGGTGAGAGCTCCTTTGCGCGAGACCTTGCCTCACACAAAGCCCACCTTGCCTGCCTCGCTCTTTCACCATCCGCCGAGGCCGCGAGGCAGGCAAGGGGTCCTCTGCATGAGGCTTAGCCTCGTGCAAAGCCCATCTTGCCTGCCTCACATTCTCGCCATCCGTGAGTTCTGTGTGGAGGTCTCAGTGGTCTGTGGAAGTCAACGCTGAATTGGTTGAAGATACTGCAAATCCATATTTTTTCTGATTAATCATGATGCTTTAATTATGTTGAATTTTTAACAATTAAAACACATCCTTCATATCAGATATTTACATTACAATTTGTAACAGTAGCAAAATTACAGTTATAAAGGAGCAACGAAAATAATTTTATGGTTGGGGGTCACCACAACATGAGGAACCATATTTAGGGTTCCCGGTGTTAGAAAGGTTGAGAACCACTGCCTTAAACAGTTCCGGTCCAACTTACCTGTCCAAACATATCTCCTTCTATGAACCAGTTCATAGATTAAGATCTTCTGGGGAGGTCCTGCTCTCGGTCCCACCAGCCTCATAGGTGCAGCTGATGGGGATGAGGGGCAGGGCCTTCTTGGTGATAGCCCCATGGCTGTGGAACTCCCTCCCTCCTGAGATCAGGACGGCCCCCTCCCTCCTGACCTTTAGAAGATGGCTAAAGACCTGGCTGTGGAACCAAGCGTACAGCCCATCATAGGAATATTTGAAGTTAAAGTGAAAGTTGAGCACAAAATGACCCAGCACTGTTTACGGACAACGGCTATGTCTCTGTGGAATTTGTGATGTTATTTTATGGGATGTTCAACATTTTATCAGGGGAGGGTCAATTTTGATGTCTTATACTGTTTTTTATCGATGGCATTGAATTAATAATAATAATAAATAAACTTTATTTATACCCCGCCACCATCTCCCCAAAGGGGACTCGGGGCAGCTTACATGAGGCCATGCCCATCAATACGGAAACACAATATAACACAAAAACACAACAGAAAATCAAAAAATAAAATAACATAAAATACAAAATGTACATATACAGCACAACAATATAAAATCAAAATATTAAACCACTAAAATGAACACAATGGGCACAATTGTTGACAACACTGTAAACTGCACAAAGTCCCCTTCAGGGTTGAGAAGGGCTGCATACAAATACCGTAAATAAATAATGCTTCACCATCATAGACACAGAGAGAGGGAAGAGACGCCAATGGCCATCCAGTCCAGCTCGATTCTGCCACAAAAGAAGGCACCATCCACGCCCTCCTGACAGATGACCATCCAGCCTCTGCTTAAAAATCCCCAAGGAAGAAGACCCATCTAGTTTAAGCCATTGCCCTACAGGAATAGTCATGTGTCAATATTTCATGGGATCCTTGAGTTAGAAGGAACATCTGAAGCTCATCCAGCTTTCCCCATTCTGCCACAAAGGAACCATTCAAGCCCTCCCTACAGATGGTCATCCAGCCTCTTCTTCAAAGCCTTGAGAGAAGGAGACCTTATCCCATATGTTCCACTGCCAGATAGCTCTTACATCAGGAAGTTCTTCCTAATGTTGAAGTGGAATCTCTTTTCCTGCGGCCATTACCTTCCTGCCAGAGCAGTACCTATTAATCTACTCACATTTGCATGTTTTCAAACTGCTAGGTTGGCAGAAGCTGGAGCTGACAGCGGGAGCTCACGCTGCTCTCTGGATTCGAACCTGTGACCTTTCGGGCAACAAGTTCAGCAGCTCAGTGCTTTAACCCACTGCGCCACCGTGGGCTCTCACGATCTAAATATTATACTCCTGTTGTTGTGGTCTAGAAGGCTCCCTTGGCACCCCAAAGGACTTCCAATCTTTGGTAAAGAATAAGGTGAGCCCTTTGCCTGAGCTCTGTTTTGCTGGCTTGTAATGCCTGGGAAAGGATCCCCAAGCGGCAACGGATTTCTCAATTTATAGGAGGCCGTTCCACAGCATGCAGGTGGGAAAAATATGGAAGAAATCTTCCTCAACTCTTTGCCAAAAAGAGAGCAGCTGTTCAAAGGAAAGAGACAGTTCCTATCTGGTATTTTTTGTTTATGTGCCTCGTAAAACTCATCATACAGACAGAGAGGAAATACGAAGAAACACTTCTTGGAAAACATTCCTCTTGGCATAACTCGCAAACGTCAGAATTTGACTACATTTGTATAGGAAGCCGGTTAGTGTTTTATGAGGCATTCTGCTGCTTGATGGATTGGCTTCGAACCTTATGAAGAACGGCCTGGTTCTCATCAGGAAAACTGAGGCACGGTTGTTTTTCTGCTGTAAATACAAGATGGAGCGTCCATCAACCAATAGGCCTCACGATTGTATTGCTGGTGGAAATGATCCCGGTTGAACAATTGCCTCTGTTCTGGATCACTTTGCAACTGGGAGGGCATCCTCTCATGGGATAAGTGTGTGATTGATAGTTTCCCAATCACTACTACACAATATTTTTTTCCAGCGGCAGCGCTGATGGAATCGTTCCAGGAGTTGCATGTGATGTCTGTAGACAGTCCACGTCTCACAGGCATATAGCAGGTTTGGGAGGACAATAGCTCCGGAAAATCCTGCAAATCTCTTGGGAAGACAGGCGGACAAACGTCAGTGTGCTGGAAGAAGCAAAGACCACCAGCATTGAAGCGATGGTCCTCCGCCATCAACTCCGCTGGACCGGCCACGTTGTCCGGATGCCCGACCACCATCTCCCAAAGCAGTTGCTCTACTCCGAACTCAAGAACGGAAAACGGAATGTTGGAGGACAGGAAAAGAGATTTAAAGATGGGCTCAAAGCCAACCTTAAAAACTCTGGCATAGACACTGAGAACTGGGAAGCCCTGGCCCTTGACCGCTCCTGCTGGAGGTCAGCTGTGACCAGCAGTGCTGCAGAATTTGAAGAGGCACGAATGGAGGGCGAAAGGGAGAAGCGTGCCAAGAGGAAGGCGCGTCAAGCCAACCCCGACTGAGACCGCCTTCCACCTGGAAACCAATGCCCTCACTGCGAGAAGATGCAGATCAAGAATAGGGCTCCACAGCCACCTACGGACCCACAAGAACATTGGAAGACAATGGATCGCCTAAGTAAGTAAGTAAGTAAGTAAGTAAGTATACAATATCCCAGAGTACTTGTAGGGTATCAGCACAAACACAAAACAATCTATGTGTAATATCAAAGTGTGATATCAAAAGAGCATGTAGTATGCAATATACCAAAATCCCCAGTACATAGCTCAATTCAGTACTGTTTTGTCTTTGTGCTGAGTTTTCCAAACACGCCCTCCCTGGAAATGTTGCATACTGGACACAATGTCTCAGAGGCAAGCAAAAACATGGTGGAGTATAACTGTTCTGCACACTGTTTAGAAAATTCAGATTCATTTTCATCCAAAATATCAGGAGGTTTTAATTTTGACATGTTGCACTATATACAGAGGCTTTCAACTTACTTAGGCAATCCCTCATTGTCCAAGTAGGATAGTCTTCTAAGATCAGTGTACTGGCGGTGGGTCCATAGGTGACGGTGAAGCCCTATTCTTGATCTGCATCTTCTCCTGCAGTGAGGGCATGGGTTTCCAGGTGGAAGGCGGTCCCGGTCGGGGTTGGCTTGACGCGCCTTCCTCTTGGCATGTTTCTCTCTTTCGCCCTCCATTCGTGCCTATTCAAATTCTACAGCACTGCTGGTCACAGCTGACCTCCAACCAGAGCTCTCAAGGGCCAGGGCTTCCCAGTTCTCAGTGTCAATGCCAGAGTTTTTAAGGTTGGCTTTGAGCCCATCTTTAAATCTCTTTTCCTGTCCACCAACATTCCGTTTTCCGTTCTTGAGTTCGGAATAAAGCAACTGCTTTGGGAGACAGTGGTCAGGCATCTGGACAACGTGGCCGGTCCAGCAGAGTTGATGGCGGAGGAGAATCGCTTCAATGCTGGTGATTATATTAAAGAAGGGTGGACTTCATTTTTATGGACTTAGCTGAAGTTTATTTTGGACTATTTTGCTAATTAGATTTACCTTTTTCTTTTAAGTGCTTTTTACTTGCTGCTTTTTAATTATCTTCAATAAAAGGATTATTTTCCAATCAACTGTGTGGTGTTTACAGGCTTTTCCTGTCCTGGAGTGCAACCCCTATTTATCTACTCACACATTACATGTTTTCGAACTGCTATGTTGGCAGGAACTGGAGCTGACAAATGGGAGCTCACCCCATCTAGCAAATCAAACCACCAACCTTCAGGTCGGCAGTTAAGCAGCACAAAGGTTTAACCCAGCATGCCACCGCAACTCCTATA
>NW_026847882.1:21705995-21810995 GCF_025583915.1 Anolis sagrei ordinatus | reverse complement strand
TTTTGGGGGGGGGTGCTCGACATCACATCTATGACAAACATCCTCAGAGGTCGTGAGGCCAGAAGAAAGGCCCCTCTTTCCTTCCCAAGATGTGGATCCACATTTGCAAATTCAAAAGAAAGAAAAACATGGAGGAAAGAAAGAAAAAACGAAGGCAGGAAGGAACGACCTGAGCGACTGGAGATAATCTTCTGCAGTTAATAGCCTCGCAAAGTCCCAAATCACTATCTCTTCCACTCGAAGCCAACTCTGTCCCTGATCAGAATGAAATCAGGTATTTAGCAGCATTAAGGATTTCTAAATACTCCACTTATTATGCGGTGGAGTGGTATTTGTCACCAGGCTACCTTAGCCATAAGATGTTTCTCAAGCAGGGATTTGCCTGGGTTTAATTTTCCCCCCTTTTCCTGCACTCTTGGGAGCTTGTACTACTTAAAACTGTGTTGTATGAAAAGTCAGAGTAATCATCTAAATTAAATGTGTCTCTGCCGCCATGTGAGGCTTTCTGGTAATAGTTGCCGGGTGGCAGCCGCGGCTCAGATGAGGATCTTCTCGGCTGGAAAAGGAGTCGGGAGAGGAAAGCGGCCACTCAGAAGAAGGCACATAAAACTCAGACATAGACAAAAGAATTCAGTGGCAGATTGGAATTTAGTAATGAAGTATATGGAACATGAAAAAATGGAAATCTATACAAATAAAAAGGTAATGTTCGTTTGTGGGATTAAAATAACTCAAAAACCACTGGACGAGTTGACACTAAATTTGGCCACAATACACCTACTAACCCAAGGAGTGACCATCACTCAAAAAAAAAGATTTTGTCATTTGGGAGTTGTAGTTGCTGGGATTTATAGTTAACCTACAATCAAAGAGCATTCTGAACTCCACCAATGATGGAATTGAACAAAACGTGGCACACAGGACTCCCATGACCAACAGAAAACACTAGAAGGGTTTGGTGGGCATTGACCTTGAGTTTGGGAGTTGTAGTTCACCTACATCCAGAGAGCACTGTGGACTCAAAAAATGATGGATCTGGACCAAACTTGGCACGAATATTCCATATGCCCAAATATGAACACAGATGGAGTTTGGGGGAAATAGACCTTGACATTTGGGAATTGTAGTTACTGAGATTTATAGTTCACCTACAATCAAATAGCATTCTGAACCCCACAAATGACAGAATTAGAGCAAACTTCCCACACAGAACCCCCATGTCCAACAGAAAATATTTAAGACCATTCAGTTCAACTCCCTTCACAAGGACAAGAAAATGAAGTTCAACAGTGACAAATGCAAGATACTCCACTTAGGCAGAAAAAATGAAATGCAAAGATACAGAAGGGGGACAATGCCTGGCTTGAAAGCAGTACGTGTGAAAAAGATCTTGGAGTCCTCGTGGACAACAAGTTAAGCATGCACCAACAATGTCATGTAGCTTCAAAAAAAGCCAATGGGATTTTGGCCTGCATCAATAGGAGCATAGTGTCTAGATCTAGGGAAGTAATGCTGCCTCTCTATTCTGCTTGATTAGACCACACCTGGAATATTGTGTCCAATTCTGGGCACCACAATTGAAGAGAGATATTGACAAGCTGGAATGTGTCCAGAGGAGGGTGACTAAAATGATCAAGGGTCTGGAGAACAAGTCCTTATGAGGAGTGGCTTAAAGAGCTGGGCATGTTTAGCCTGAAGAAGAGAAGGATGAGATAGCAATGATAGCAATGTATAAATAGCAATGTATAAATACGTGAGAGGAAGTCACAAGGAGGAGGGAGCAAGCTTGTTTTCTGCTTCCTTGGAGACTAGGACACAGAACAATGGCTTCAAACTACAAGAAAGGAGATTCTATCTGAACATTAGGAAGAATTTCCTGACTGTGAGAGCCGTTCAGCAGTGGAACTCTCTGCCCCAGAGTGTGGTGGAGGCTCCTTCTTTGGAAGCTTTTAAACAGAGGCTGGATGGCCATCTGTCAGGGGTGCTTTGAATGCAATTTTCCTGCTTCTTGGCAGGGGGTTGGACTTGATCTCTTCCAACTCTATGATTCTATGATATATACAGATCAAGCATGAGCAAACTTGCCCTCCAGGAGTTTTGGACTTCAACTCCCACAATTCCTAACAGCCTCAGGCCCCTTTCTTTTTCCCTCAGCTGCTTAAGTGGCTGAGGGGGGGAAAGGAAAGGGCCCAAGGCTGTTAGAAATTGTGGGAGTTGAAATCCAAAACATCCGGAGGGCCCAAGTTTGCCCACGCCTGTTCTATGGAGTCATTTTTTGGCTGTCCCCTGGAGTCCTCTTCTACTTTTCTTTCTACCTATGAGGATGCACATTTTCTCTCCCTCTAGGCAAAATGTAGCTGACAGAGGGAGCTCATCCGCGCTCTCCCCAGATTCGAACCTTCGACCCACTGTGTCACGCAAGGCTACTAAAGCCCTAAAGGCAAAAGTGAAGGCTTCCCTTGGCATTAAGTCTAGTCATGTCTAACTCTTGGGTGGTGCTCATCTCCATTTCTAAGCCAAAGAGCAGGCATTGTCCGTAGACGCCTCCAAAGTCATGTGTCCACTGACATGATTGCATGGAGCACCGTTACCTTCCCGCAGAAGTGGTACCTATTGATCTATTCACATTTGCATGCTTTCAAACTGCTAGGTTGGCAGAAGCTGGACCTAACAGCGGGAGCTCACCCCGCTCCCCGGATTCAAATGGCCAACCTGTTGGTCAGCAAGTTTAGCAGCTTAGCAGGTTAACCCATTGTGCCACCAGGGGGTCACCAATAAAGTCCTAAGATTAGATAATGTAGATGGTTCGTAATTATTGTGTATAATTATTCTAGAAAAAGAATTTCTAATCTATTGTTGTGAATGATGTTGTTTTGTTTTTTGTTCCTTGTATATTTGTATGTATGTTTAGTTTTAATCTGCTGTAATAAAAAATTAATCATAAAATAAACGGATGGGGTCCAAGCTCTGACCTATTCCTTGTGAGAAGAATGCGGCCAATCTGTCCTTCAAGCAAAAGGAAGGCTTACAAAGAGCAAAACCTCGTAAGTTATGGATATATTATTTACCAGTCAAACTATAAATAGGAAAGGGGATGGGGGGGGGGGGTGTCTTTTAAGCAGTGGTGAGTCCGGCATGAATTTCTGAGGACATCGATGCATAGAGAAGCATTAATAATGAACGGTGGTTCTGATCGAACAAGGGAGATTAGCATTCTTCTGAAAGCTTCGGATCAATGACAAGGAGGGGAGAAAATAGCAGTGTGGGTAATGTTAACATACAATGATGATAACAACATTGGCAACAGCAACCACCCCCATGTAACTTTTCCCATAAACACTCCGCTGTAATAATTTCTTATCACAAAGGCTCTTTTTTACTTCTAAAGAGAGGTGAAGTCAGGTGTGCAAAACAGGATTTCTCTGAGCAAAAGAGGAAAGGTGCCGCTAGAATATGGGAGTTGCGTATTCACATTCACATCCACACAATCCATGCTGTGAATCCACTCCAGGTTTTTTATTATTTACTTTTTCTATCCATTCTTTCTCCTGATATTGCAATTCAAAGGGGCTAAAAATGACACTTTTATTGTGAATTTTCAAGGAGGTCTCCAAGGTGCTGACCTTTTTCACATCTCTTCGAGGGTCTCCAGATCCACCACATTTGCCCATCCCTCTCCCGGGATTTGCCCAAGATCCTCCCCATGTTAGGATTTTCGCCCAGAGCCAAGAACCACGCTCTGGTTACATCCCATATAGACTACTGCAATGCTCTCTACGTGAGGTTGCCTTTGAAGACTTCTTGGAAGCTTCAAATGGTCCAGCATTCGCAGCCAGGTTGCTAACAGGAGCGGCACTCAGGGAGCATACGACTCCTCTGTTGAGCCAGCTCCACTGGCTGCCAGTTTGCTACCGGGCACAATTCAAAGTGCTGGCATTAGCCTATAAAGCCCTAAATGGTTCTGGCCCTACTTACCTCTCCAAACGCATCTCCTCCTATGAACCGACTAGGACACTAAGATCATCTGGGGAGGCCCTGCTCTCTGTCCCGCCTGCATCACAGGCGCGCTTGGCGGGGACGAGAGACAGGGCCTTCTCAGTGGTGGCCCCTCGGCTGTGGAACGCCCTGCCTGCAGATATCAGATCAGCCCCCTCCCTGCTGAGTTTCGGAGGAAAGTGAAGACCTGGCTGTTCGAACAAGCATTTGATTAAACAGTGTAATTGAACATAGGAATACGGAATAATGGATGATGAGACTGGATTCTGATTTTACTGTTGAGGCGCTAATGATTGTTATACTGGATGTTTAATGATTTATGTTACAATTGTTTTTAATTGCCCTATACTTGTCTCGTGATGTTTTGTATCGATGTTGTTCACCACTTTGAGTCGCCTGAGGGCTGAGAAAAGCGGTATATAAATAAAGTAAATAAATAAATACATACATAATATTAGACAATTAATGTATTGTTGGAGATGCAACCCTGTTGTAACTGTAACCCTATTGTGCAAAACTGGTGGAGAATACTGCTCTAATGGACATGTGGTCACACACCTGCTAAAGGGTTAAGTGGGTAGTAGCGTGTTGTTGTTGTTCATTCATTCAGTCATCTCCGACTCTTCCTGACCTCATGGACCAGCCCACGCCAGAGCTCCCTGTCGGCCGTCACCACCCCCAGCTCCTTCAAGGTCAGTCCAGTCACTTCAAGGATGCCATCCATCCATCTTGCCCTGGGTTGGCCCCTCTTCCTTTTGCCTTCCACTTCCCCCAGCATAATTCTCTACTCTAGGCTTTGCTGTCTCCTCATGATGTGGCCAAAGTACTTCAACTTTGTCTCTAGTATCCTTCCCTCCAATGAGCAGTCGGGCTTTATTTCCTGGAGGATGGACTGGTTGGATCTTCTCACAGTCCAAGGCACTCTCAGAACTTTCCTCCAGCACCACAGCTCAAAAGCATCGATCTTCCTTCGCTCAGCTACTTGAGGGAAATGCAAAGAAGCTGAGTCATGACCATGTGACATTCATGATGCGGGTTGCATCGTTCTTTTTTGTCCTGGCTGATGACAAGCAAGCGATGGGTATAAAAGAGGACAGGAAGCATGTGTTCTTTCTCTAATCATTAATCTCTTGCTTCCCGTCATACATCTGTTGCTGATATCTGTTACCTATGTTGTGAGTATTAGGGCTGGGCGCTGAACCATTTTCTTTCATTTCATCTGTTTGTTACTTTTGTTACATTCAGGAGCATGTAACGGAAAAACCCCTCCTGGTACAAAATCAGCTCAACACAAAAGCAAGCAGGAGCCGATCCCGGTTCCTCACCTGCTTTTTGTGAGCAGCATGTGGTGCTCCATGCCTCCTTGCCTTGGAATGAGTGTTTGTGTGTGTGGCGTGTAGGCCCAGAAAGTGCATGCCTGCCTGCAGCCGAGCGCCTCCTCTGGAGTAAGAGAACTTGCCTTGGAAAGAGTGTGTGTGTGTGTGTGTGGCATGCAGGCCCAGAAAATGTGCATACCTGCCTGCAGCCAAGCACCTCCTCTGTAGTAAGAGATCTTGCCTCCTTGCCTTGGAAAGTTCATGTGACATGTAGGCCCAGAAAGCTCATGCGCCTGCCTGCCACTGAGCACCTCCTCTGGAGTAAGAACGAGAACTTGGCTCCCTGCCTTGGAAAGAGAATGTATGTGGTATGCAGAGCCAGAAAGCACATGCGTCTGCCTGCAGCCAAGCACCTCCTCTGGAGTAAGAATGAGAACTTGCCTCCTTGCCTTGGAAAGTGTATGTGTGTGGTGTCCAGGCCCAGAAAGTGTGCACGCCTGCCTGCAGCCAAGTGACTCCTCTGGAGTAAGAGAACTTGCCTCCTTGCCTTGGAAAGTGCATGTAGCATGTGGGCCCAGAAAGAGCATGCGCCTGCCTGCAGCTGAGCACCTCCTCTGGAGTAAGAATGAGAACTCGCCTCCTTGCCTTGGAAAGAGAGTGTGTGTGGTATGCAGGCCCAGAAAGCACATGCACCTGCCTACAATCGAGTGCCTCCTCTGGAGTAAGAATCTGGCTCCTTGCCTTGACAAGAGAGTGCATGTGTGGTGTGCAGGCCCAGAAAGCACATGCACCTGCCTGCAGCAGAGCACCTCCTCTGGAGTAAAAATGTGAAATTGCCTCCTTGCCTTGGACAGTGCATGTGGCATGCAGGCTTCAAAAATATTCCTGCCTGCCTGCCACCGAGTGCCTCTTCTAGAGTAAGAAACAGGATAAGAAGCCTCCTTAAAGCACGTGCCTGCCTGCAACTGAGCGCCTCTCCTCTAAAGTAGAAACAACTTAAATGCCTAAAATGACAAGAAGAGGAGCTTGGGAAGCTCCCCTCCCATAATGGGCCAAAAGAAAAGAGATCATTCAGCACCCATGAGCAAAAACAGATATCTGCCCTCCCAATTTAGGAAGGCTCCCAAGAAATAGATCAGGGCCCCCCACAAAAAGCCAGAACATGAAATGGGTCAAGGTTTACCCCAACTTCATTTTTCCGAATGAAGCAGAGTGTTTGAGGACATCCGTAGGGGTACCAAGGTGCTGGTTTATAAAGATATTGTCCTCCCAACCCTGCTATACGCCTGCAAGACGTGGACAGTCTACAGATGTCACATGCAACTCCTAGAATGATTCCATCAGCGTTGCCTCCGGAAAATCCTGCAAATCTCTTGGGAAGACAAGTGGACAAATGTCAGCATGCTGGAAGAAGCAAAGACCACCAACATTGAAGCGATGGTCCTCCGCCATCAACTCCGCTGGACTGGCCATTTTGTCCGGATGCCCGACCACCGTCTCCCAAAGCAGTTGCTCTATTCCAAACTCAAGAATGGAAAACGGAATGTTGGAGGACAGGAAAAGAGATTTAAAGATGGGCTCAAAGCCAACCTTAAAAACTCTGGCATAGACACTGAGAACTGGGAAGCCCTGGCCCTTGAGCGCTCCAGCTGGAGGTCAGCTGTGACCAGCAGTGCTGCAGAATTTGAAGAGGCACGAATGGAGGGTGAAAGAGAGAAACGTGCCAAGAGGAAGGCGTGTCAAGCCAACCCCAACCGAGACCACCTTCCACCTGGAAACCAATGCCCTCACTGCGGGAGAAGATGCAGATCAAGAATAGGGCTCCACAGTCACCTACGGACCCACCGCCAGAATACTACACTTGGAGGACCATCATACTCGGACTACAAGGGATTCCCCAGTAAAGTAAGTATCCCAAAACTCTGCTGACAACTGATAAAGGACTCTGCTATGTTTGGGTTTATTTTTAAAGCTTGCCTCTGAGACAATCAGTCTGGTGCCCAGCAGCGTATTTAGGGAGGACATGACTGGAAGGAGAAAACATGATTGGAACATGGCCATACAGCCCGGAAAACTTACAGCAACCCACAAAACTATAAACCATGCACCTATCCCACCTTCGACAAAGAATACGAATTGCTCTTCTACCAGAGACAGAAAGCATTTGGAGTCATGTTGCTCATCAGAGGACCCACCCCTTGCCAAGCTCAGGGCTCCAAAATCCCTTGCAGTGCACACATGTAGGTTTTTGTAGCAGAGAAGGCGGAGAATACATGACTCAAGACTAATCTCGCCCATAATGTTATGCAAAGAAGAGGAAATCATTAAAGTGGCTTCGTGTGGCTGCAGTTCTAGGCAGCGGAGGGGTTGTGTGGTGCTTGTTTTCCTCTTCCTTGAGGCCTGTGGATGGGAAAGGAGAGGCGCAAACTGGATCACTTTATCTTGGCTTTGTGGTATATAAGGGCATCTCTGCAGTGGCTTTGCATGTGGTTTGGCATGGCCACAAACCCTCCACGGTGCATAGCCACCTGCCCATATTTGGCTGCCTGGCTGTACCATTGCTACCACCTGAGAAGTGGGTAATAAATGTATTATTATTATTTGATACACAACAAGATTCGTACCCAGCAAACAAGATCACTCTGCAGGCTTTTGTATTTGATCATTGCCGGATACTTCCCAAGTGTCTAGGAATGTGTGATGCATTGGCAAATAATGTGTGCAGATTCAAATAGGGTGGCCTTTTGCAGCTGACAGAGTGGTAATTTTGTCAGTGCCGATTGTGTTTAAGTGCAGGCCAAGGTCTTTAGGCACTTCACCCAGTGACTGTGCCAGAGTCTTTGCAGTTCGTTATTATATTATTATTATTATTATTATTATTATTATTATTATTTATTTGAAACACACAAGATGAGTCCACAGCAGACACTCTGCTGGCTATTGTATTGGATCACACGTCGGACACTTCCCAAGTGTCTAGGACTGTGTGATGTATCGGCGAATAATGCATGCAGATCCCAGTAAGGTGGCCTTTTGCAGCTGGCAGATGGTAATTTTGTCAGCACCAATTGTATTTAAGTGTAGGCCAAGGTCTTTAGGCACTACACCCAGTGTGCCGATCACCACTGGGACCCCCATGACTGGCTTGTGTCAGAGTCTTTGCAGTTCTTTCTTGATGATGATGATGATGATGGTTATTATTATTGTTGTTGTTATTATTATTATTATTATTCGAAACACAACAAGATGAATCCACAGCAGACACTGGCTATTGTATTGGATCACACGTCGGACACTTCCCAAGTGTCTAGGACTGTGATGTATTGGCGAATAATGTGTGCAGATCCCAGTAAGGTGGCCTTTTGCAGCTGGCAGATGGTAATCTTGTCAGCGCCTATTGTGTTTAAGTGCAGGCCAAGGTCTTTAGGCACTGCACCCAGTGTGCCGATCACCACTGGGACCACCTTTACTGGTTTGTGGAATCTTTGCAGTTCAATCTTTAAATCCTCATATCGTGTCATCTTTTCCAGTTGTTTTTCTTCAATCCTGCTGTCACCTGGGATTGCAAATTATTATTATTATTGTTATTATTGTTGTTGTTGTTATTATTATTATTATTATGGAATACAATAATTATTATTGGTAAGGATGCATAAAAGGGAGGAAACCACTGCTGCCAAGTCCCTCGGGCACAAGGCACCATGGGGAAAGCCCATCCATCATCTTTCTCCTGGAGAGGAATTCCAAAGAGAAAGTCCTGTTAGATCCCATCTACAGTGACCATTTAATGCAGTTTCAAACCAGCACTGAGGAAAATGTTTATATGGGAAATCCTGGAACCCATTTGAGGCCCGGATGTGATGACACAGAACACCGATGCACATTGGGGGTTTTCTTTTGCATGCTTTTGTGGGAATTTGTCTCACTGGTGCAGTTGGAAGCTATCTTCAAAGTGCATTAAATGGTCATTGGAGTTGGAGCCTTGGAGATGCCACATGGTATTGAGCCATCAAATACATATCTGGGACATGTCTGGTTGCCAATGAAGTCGAGCACCCCCCCCCCCAAAATAAGGGATAGTGACTTATAGTTCTGCAAAGGGCAAGGGCACCAGACTACACAACAAGGACCCCATGAGGCTTTTGGGAAACGGCTGGATCTTGGGACTTCTGCCCTCCATGAGAGTTGTAGTTTCCCAGGGACCAGCTTCGATCCCAGCGTGGCAGCTCTGCCTAATGTTTTGGACTCACAAGGACATCTTTCCCGCTCATGGACTCACATTGCTTGAAAATAATTTCTTTATTAAATTTCTCTGGTGGGTGGGATGGAGAAGGGGTGATTGATCTATATACTTTTCTTCTATGTATTTCCTTCACAAGTCTGACCCAGCCATGAACTCTTTTGCCCTTTGGGAGGCTGATCAGGGAGCGGCCCGCTGGGCTGAAAAGGCAATCAGGAATCACAAAAACACCTATTTACTTGGAACTCACATCTGAACAATGGGACCTGGAGTTACTATTTGACTTTAGGAGGGGGTCATCAGACTGTGATTTCCTCTGCCAAGTTTTCCTTCACAACAAACATCCTTCTCAGCCTCACCTTTTACCTTATCTGATCTTGGAAGGGGAAAACCTTTCTTAATGAAATCAACCTTTGCTGGCCAAAACAATGCCCCTCTTCCGTCCTGCCTCCCTCTCCCTGATTTGCTAAGGAACCGAAGAGGGAGGGAGTTTTGAAACTTTCAAACCTGTATTTTGCCTATAAAAATGCCTGTAAATTCTGTATTGCTATGCTTGTAGTGGAACTATCCCTGCAATGCATCCGATCTCAGCTGAATCGCTAATAAAGACACCTCGGTCGCCAGCTTCTTCCGCTTTGGTGGGGATTTATTATTTTAATATTTTCTGCTGGAATTGGCTTCGCTGCCCTCACCAAGGTTCAGGGACCCTCTTTGGTGCGGTCCTCGGGATCTCCTCGGCTGGGGAGATCCTCCTAAAAGTGGCTCGACATCACCTTAAGGCACATTGCTAGCAGGGTAGGTGTGGGTTTTAGGAACTGCAAATACATTTGTTTAAAATGGCTGTATCCTTATAGATGCTCACTGCATTTCAATGCTGGCTTTTACTGTGTTCTCCTTATCTCTTTGCATGGGCTTTTACTTTTGTCAGCCACCCAAGTCCCACTTTTGCAGACAAGTGGGATACGAGTACGATGAAGATGATAGAAGTGAAGGAAACTAAAGCTGGACACAAACAAACATTGCGTCTGTGCCTGATGCTTGCATTATGTTCAAAGGGCTGCCTCCATTCTCACTGCATCTCTTGCGGACCCAGAGCAGCTGACAAACCCAGTTCTTTTCCTGTCTAAATGCTCCATCTGGGGACACCCCCTCCCCAATCCGGACCCTTGGCTGTGACTGAGGATTTGCTGCTGATTCTAGAGTCACTCTTGTTGCTGCTGCTGTTGTTCTAGTTGAGCGGTGGTTGCGCTCTGCTTAGTCCGCTGGAGTGAGTCCTCCGACGGCGGCAGCGCTTGCATTCCACAAATCTCCTAATTAATAGTCAGGATTAGCAGCAGCCGAGGCAAGTCTTAGCCATCTAATCGCAGTGGCACAGGCATGTGGCTCCGGCATCCCGGCAAGCAGATGCGCACAGATACGCAAATTAGCAAACAGAGCAGCAGCAGCAACAACAACAACAAGGAAAACAGCAAACACTCACTCGCCAGACCACCTGGGCTGCTGTTATATTTTGTACATTGGCATAATCGCTATTCCTAACAGATCAGAGACAACTAGGTTATAAGTCTAACAACTGAAAGCCAAATTTGCTTGCATAAATATATGTGGTTATACACCACTGATGAGCAGATTTTACTCAAACGGGTTTTTTTTTACTCTTCTCTGGGAGGTCATGTTTCTACAAAAGGTTATGATTTCCAAATGGTTTGGAATGGCATTTTTGTCCAAAAGGCGATGGTTTTCCAAAAGGTTATGATCTCTAAAATGGTCATGCCTTTCCAAAAAATCTTGCACACAAGAGAAAGCCACTGGGAAGCCTTAGGTGGTGCCACAGGAGACTCCAAAATGTGCCATCTCCAACCAAAGTTCAAACCCATGCCCGCTTTTTACTTATCCGGGGGTTTGCTCACTTCTGCTCAGAGTGACGACTGACAAAAAATTCAGCGTTTTCACAATTGGCAAGTTCTGCAACATGACCACTTCKCATTGGTGAAAGTATTTCCYTGYRTTGTGGAACCCGCAGYTACCACTGAAGGGAAGATTTTACTCAAACTAGTTTTGGCCWCTTCTCTGGAAYATCATATTTCTACAAAAGGTTATAATTTCCAAATYGTTGTGAATGCCATTTTTCTCCAAAAGGTTATGCCGGCATCGAATTGTGCCTTTGTAAGCCGCCCTGAGTCCCCCTCTGGGGTGAGAAGGGCGGGGTAGAAGTAACCAAAATTATTATTATTATTATTATTATTATTATTATTATTATTATTATTATGGAGATTTTGGTTTCCCAAAAGGTTATGATCTCTYCAAGGTCATGCCTGTTGTATCCCAGAGCAGGGKCAKCTCCCACCTTAAACACCACAACAGGATAATAAAATCAGTAKGTAGTTTATTGAAGGATGTAAGTAAGCAAAGCAACAAACATGATAGAAACTGTTTAGTCCAAAACAGTATTTTCRAAAGGTAACAAATASTCCATGAARCTCAAGGTACAAAGGTAAAAACACAAGATCCAAGGATGCAATATCCAAAAGAACAAGACAGCATGGAGATCCAGTACCCAGAACAGGAACCTGGCAAAACTTGAAACATGAAACTAGAAATCCACTTGGAAACAAGAACATTATGAAAATTCAACATTGACGAAACTGAGCTAAAATCCTTTCCCCATCTCATATAAAGCTTTTCCTGTCTCATGAAACGAAAGGAAAGCATTCCGTTTGCCTTTACAACCAGATAAGGATTTCTTATCTCTCTTTTCCAGCAGACGGTCCGACCTTCTGTGATCTTGAGAACTTTATCTAAGTTTACAAAAGTTTTGCATTCTATCTTCAAACTCTTTAAATTCTGCACCTGACAAATCATCCTCAGAAGACAGTTCCTCAGAGAAAGACTGCTGTGGCCCTCTCCCAGGAATGTAACCTTGGGAATTTACAGGAGAAACACTCCATTCATGAGAAACCTCTGGCCTCTGGACTTGACTCATGCCTAGGAAAACCCTCATCCCCATTGACATCAGACACAATCACAGGCTGAAATATAACAATGCCTTTTCAAAATCACACAAAATCCACAGCTATGGATTGGTCCATAGGTGTGGATGGCAGAGCCCTTCTGCTTTTCCTGAATGAAAGAGTTGGCCTCCCATTCCAGCACAAAGAGCATCACCCGTCTTTTGCCGCCTGTGTGATCCGGGTGGCAAAGAGCCCGCTCAGCTGCTCCGGAGACGCCTGTAGTGCGAGAATAAATAGGGTGCTGAGGGATTACAGGGAACATCTGAGGCCGAGGAACAAGGGAAGCAGACAGCGAGACATGCACAGGGCGGCTGCGGCTCCGCTTGATCTGGCGACGCAAGCAGTGGCTGTCAGGGCTCTGGGGCTTCGCACTGAACCTCAGCCGATGGCAGCTGTCACAGGGAATGCAGGGGGGGGATATATCTGAGGCTGCAAGTGCGATACTCCCATCACCCTTCCATTTTCACACCTTCCAAGGAGGGGAATGAGACATAGGGATGGAGAATTCCTTCAGAAGAGATTCCTGTCCTCTTTTCTGGCATATTGCAAGGAAACTGTTGCATTTTTGTGACAGTCAGTTTGCAAAGGGACCTTTTCGGCCCAGCGACACGTGGCCCACGCGTAGCTCAAGGCGGTAAAATTCAGCAGGCAACAAATATGAGATTCGTCAGATACTTTTAGGAGTTGGGGTGCTGCGTGGTTTCCGAGCTGTATGGTTTGATTTTCACAGTGAATTTTTAGTGCTGTTTGTGTTTAAATCTGTTTTAATGTTTGCATATTTGTATATTTTAAACTGTATACTAATGCTTTTATGTCAAGCTGCTCTGAGTCTCCTTTGGAAGAGATACACAGAGTATTACTATTATTATTATTATTATTATTATTATTATTATTATTATTATTATTATTGAAGTAGAGTCTCACTTATCCGACCTTCTCTTATCTGACATTCATAGAATCATAGAATCAAAGAGTTGGAAGAGACCTCATGGGCCATCCAGTCCAACCCCCTGCCAAGAAGCAGGAATATTGCATTCAAATCACCCCTGACAGATGGCCATCCAGACTCTGTTTAAAAGCTTCCAAAGAAGGAGCCTCCATCACACTCCGGGGCAGAGAGTTCCACTGCTGAACGGCTCTCACAGTCAGGAAGTTCTTCCTTATGTTCAGATGGAAACTCCTCTCTTGTAGTTTGAAGCCATTGTTCCATTGCGTCCTAGTCTCCAGGGAAGCAGAAAACAAGCTTGCTCCCTCCTCCTCCCTGTGGCTTCCTCTCACATATTTATACATGGCTATCATATCCCCTCTCAGCCTTCTCTTCTTCAGGCTAAACATGCCCAGCTCCTTAAGCCGCTCCTCATAGGGCTGTTCTCCAGACCCTTGATCATTTTAGTCGCTCTCCTCTGGACACATTCCATCTTGTCAATATCTCTCTTCAATTGTGGTGCCCAGAATTGGACACAATATTCCAGATGTGGTCTAACCAAAGCGGAATAGAGCATGGGTAGCATGACTTCCCTAGATCTAGACACTATGCTCCTATTGATGCAGGCCAAAATCCCATTGGCTTTTTTTGCCGCCACATCACATTGTTGGCTCATGTTTAACTTGTTGTCCACGAGGACTCCAAGATCTTTTTCACACGTACTGCTCTCGAGCCAGGCATTGTCCCCCATTCTGTATCTTTGCATTTCGTTTTTTCTGCCTAAGTGGATTATCTTGCATTTGTCACTGTTGAACTTCATTTTGTTAGTTTTGGCCCATCTCTCTAATCTGACATCTTATCCGACACCCCTGTTTTCCTCCAGCATTTCCCCTTCAATTAAAGGAGCACTCCCCAATTCTCTCTCTCCATTCCCAATATGTGAAAAAGGGAAGACGAGGAGGAGGAGAGAGGAAAGGGGGAAAAGACGCAGGACCAGAAGCGGAAGCATCCTCCCTCCTCTGTGTGTTTTCCATGCTTCTCTTCCGCATCTGAGGACTTCCTTTGAGTCCCTATTGTTACCGTCGGGCAGGTAACAGTAGGAGACTCCATATTATCCGACATTTTCATTTATCCGATGTTCTGCCGACCCATTTATGCTAGATGAGCAAGACTCTACTGTAATAATAATAATAATAATAATAATAATAATAATATGGCCAACATGTTCTAACAGTATTTTCTCCTGATGTTTCACCTGCATTTATGGCTGGCATCTAACACCTCAGTGATTTCGGCTCAGAAAGCCTTTGACAATCATAGAATCCTAGAGTTGAATGAGACCTGGTGGGCCATCCAGTCCACCCCCATTCTGCCAAGAATCAGGAAAATCACATTCAAAGCATCCCTGACAGATGGCCATCCAGTTTCTGTTTAAAAGCCTCCAAAGAAGGAGCCTCCACCACACTCTGGAGCAGAGAGTTCCACTGCTGAACTGCTCTCACAATTAGGAAGTTCTTCCTCATGTTCAGGTGGAATCTCCTTCCTTTCCTGTCGTTAGAAGCCATTGTTCCGTTTCGTCCTAGTCTCCAGGGCAGCAGAAAACAAGTCTGCTCCCTCCTCCCTATGACTTCCCCTCACCTCTTGATCCTTTGCCCTCATCATGTCTCCTCTCTGCCTTCTCTTCTGCAGGTTAAACATACCCAGCTCTTTAAGCTGCTCCTCATAGGGCTTGTTCTCCAGACCCTTGATGCTTTGAGTCACCCTCCTCTGGACACATTCCCGCTTGTCAACATCTCCCTACATTGAACATGGTTCCAAGGCACACATTTTAGGAATTGCATATCTGATTTGTGTTTATGAATTGTTATGTTTTAGATTAGAGTGACCATATTAGATATAGTTGTGTTAGATGTCATAGTTTTCGTGTTATATATCATGAAAATTTGCTAATTTTCAATTCTTTCTGTGTTTTCCCTTTATTTCTGGATAAAAAATTTTTTTAAGGAAACCAAACCACTGATGGGCAGGATTTTCACCAAGAAATGATATCTGAGATGTTTCTAAAACAATAGTCCTCCTTTTATCAACGAGATTAAGCTTCACTCAAAGCACTCCGGCGGCATCATTCCTCCTTCCAAACACAAACAAAGGCAGGTTCATGTCCTGGGTGTTTGGCTCAATGCCCCTTGGCATCTAATTGGCCTCCTGCCCCACAAGGAAGGCTGCTGTGAATTGCGGGGGGATTGGGGTTGGGGCTCCCATCCAAGCACACGAAGCCCCACAAAGTGCACTAAAAAGGGGGATCTGTCTCCTCCTCAGCTGCCAACACAGTCCTGCACCACTGAGCCGCATAATTGCATCTTTGTTCCTCCTGGATCTTGACGTGTCGCAGCCCGTGTGTCATGAATCCATGTGTTGTGAATCTGTGGAGGGGCAGGGGGGGCAAAGAGGAGGCAATAAAGTGGAACAGACCCTAGAGCAGGAAGGGAGGCGGCAGATTAGATTTGGGGGAAGCGAAGGCAGGACCCCCAAAGAGACGACATCTTTGCTTCTTTTCTGGACGTTTGGTGAAAACCTCTGAGTACTTTACTTATGCGATCCCTCATTGTCCAAGTAAGATTGTCCTCCAAGTTCAGTGTCCTGGCGGTGGGTCCGTAGGTGACTGTGGAGCCCTATTCTTGATCTGCATCGTCTCCTGCAGTGAGGGCATTGGTTTCCAGATGGAAGGCGGTCCCGGACGGGATTGACTTGATGCGCCTTCCTCTTGGCACATTTCTCTCTTTCACCCTCCATTCATGCCTCTTCAAATTCTGCAGCACTGCTGGTCACAGCTGACCTCCAGCTGGAGCACTCAAGGGCGAGAGCTTCCCAGTTCTCAGTGTCTATGCCAGAGTTTTTAAGGTTGGCTTTGAGCCCATCTTTAAACCTCTTTTCTGTCCCACCAACATTCCGTTTCCATTCTTAAATTCGGAGTAGAACAACTGCTTTGGGAGACGGTGGTCAGGCATCTGGCCAGTCCAGCAGAGTTGATGGCGGAAGACCATCGCTTTAATGCTGGTGGTCTTTGCTTCTTCCAGCATGCTGACATTTGTTCACTTCTCTTCCCAAGAGATTTTTAGGAGTGCACCCTCCTTGGAAGTCCTCTTTGATTCCCAAGGAAAGTATGCTCCAACCGTGGTCATGTGGCTGCTTGCCGTTTACGAACCTTCATGCTCCCTCCGATCATCTGGAGAGGTCCTGCTCACGATCCCACCTGCGTCGCAGGTGCGTTTGGTGGGGATGAGGGACAGGGCCTTCTCTGTAGTGGCCCCCCGACTCTGGAACTCTCTCCCTAAGGACATCAGACAGGCCCCAATGTTGGCTGTCTTTAGGAAGAGTCTGAAGACCTGGCTGTTCCAGTGTGCCTTCCCAGAATAGGAAACTCCTGGCTTCAAGTCCCAAACACACTTTGTTAGAGATTCAGGATTATCTGCACATTGCACCTACCGCCAAATACCTCTATATATTACCTGTCAGGTTCAGCACTTTTAATTTTTGTCCATTACATTTGGCCCAGCCCCTAGGTTTTTAATTGCGTCACGGTGTCATTGTTTTACTGTTTATTGTTTTGCTTGATGTTTTATTATTTGCTTATGAGTTTTACTGTGTATTGTATGTTGTTGTTGTCGGCGGCCTCGGCCTTTGTAAGCCGCATCGAGTCCTTCGGGAGATTTTGCAGGTTATAAATAAAATTATTAATAATAATAATAATAATAATAATAATAATTGCCTGAAAGAGAGAAAGGGGAGGGCTCTGATGTGGCTGAGGGCGGGCCTTGCACATTCCCAAATCTTTTCCAACCGCCATGCAAACCTCACCTTCAGACATACACTAAGGACAGGAGTTCCCTCTCTTGTTCAGGTGGACTAGTTGCCCATTCTGTCCCTGTATCTCTATGGCATCCTTAAATGACAGTAGAGACCTATTCTGCATGGTCCTTCTTTCACAACGAGGACGTACATTTTTCTCCATTTCGCCCTCTATTTGTGCCTCTTCATAACCCATGGCACTGTTGGTCACAGTTGACCTCCAGTTAGATACTCAAGGGTCGAGGCTTCCCAGTTTTCTGTGTTTATGCCACTTTTTTTAAGGTGAGCTTTAAGTCCATCTTTCAATCCCTTCTGCTGTCCACTGACATTCTGTTCTCTGTTCTTTTTTATTTATTTACAATATTTATTTTCCGCTCTTCTCACCCCGCAGGGGACTCAGGGTGGATTACAGTGTACATATACATGGCAAACATTCAATGCCATAGACACACAACATATATAGACACACACACAGAGGCTATTTAAGATTCCAGCTTTTTCATGAGGGTATTCTGGCCACCAGGGGAGCTGTCGTTTCACTGTCCATTTGTGACACTGATGAAGTACTTTCTCATTCTTTGCATGCTTGCTGGAGATTTTTATGGCATCGTAAATTAGCCTCCCTACATAAGCAGTACCTAAATTTCCTTTTTTTTTAATGATCTTTATTAAGTTTTCAAAATACATTAAAAAGATGGGAGGAGAGGGGGAGGGGAAGGGGAGGGAGGCGAGGGTACAATTTCAACAGGTATCACATATACACCGAGACATACATACCTCTACACACTACACTGACTATCACCCCTACACACTTGCATATAAGACAAAACAGGTTAAAAGATGACTTCCTTTTTGTTTCCAAACGGTCATAAAACTGTGTCTTCTAATTTTCCTTAACTTCAGGGAGAGACCCCTGGTTAATTTTGGATCCTTCCATTTCTTTTTCTGCCATATGTGACTCTCCCCTTTTCAGATTTTATTTATGTATTTATTTATTTATTTAGTTTTCTTATAATCTGTCAATTTTACTCTTCTCATAATCCTCCAAACATGTCCAGTCTGTTTGTTTCACTGGACTACCAGAGCTGTTCCTCAGGAGATATGTCAATTTATCCATATCCCTTATATCTAATAGTTTTTCTAACCATTGATCTACAGTTGGGATCTGCTCCTCCTTCCAGTGTTTCGCAAATATTATACGTGCTGCAGTAATTATATATGTGAACAGGACGTCCTCATTATTATTTAGAATTAATTCATTATCTGTAAGGCCTAGGATGAAGTACTCTGGATTGCGTGGAATCTTTCTTCTTAGGATTTTTTCGGTTTCTTCTTGTATTGCCCACCAGTATTTGGAAGTTTCTGGGCACATCCACCACATGTGGAAATAGGTTCCTGTTTGTTTTTTACATTTCCAGCATACATTTGGATATTTTCTATACATTAAACTCAGCTTATGAGGGGTCATATACCACCTATGGAAGGTCTTCAACCAGTTCTCCTTTAATGCTACCGAGTATGTATATTTCATTTTCCTTCTCTGTTGCCATTCCTGAATTCCAATCTGGTGTCCTATATTCCTTGCCCACACTACCATACAATTTTTAATTTCCTCCGTTTCCATTTCCCAGTCCAATAATTGGTTATATATTTTAGAGATCACTTTCCTTTCTGTTTTTGTTATTTTGTCCCATATAGTCTCTTTCTCCTCAAAACCTATCCTTTCGTCTTGTTTAAATATCTCATTAGTCTGGAAATATTGCCGCCATGTGAAGTTTTTGTATTTTTTAGCCAGTTCTTGTGATTTAAGTTTCCAAGTGTTGCTATTTTTATTTTTTTCCACTAAATCTTTATATGTGGGCCAGTGTTGCCATCCTAAGAGCCTCCTCTGGCTAGCCTTGATCGGTGAAATCCAGAGGGGAGTTTTTGTATAGAAGTATTTTCTATATTTGTCCCATACTTTTATCAGGGTGGACCTAATAAAATGATTTCCAAAGTTTTTTTCCACCTTAGTCTTACCGTACCAGCGGTACCTAAATTTCCTACTTGACAGATGCAACTGTCTTTCAGGCTGCAAAGGTTGGCAGCAAGCTACACAAATTGGTCGGAAGCTCACTCCGACCAATTTTTGACCGCCGTACCACCATTCCAGTCAAATTCCATATCCAAAGTGCTATTTATACCTGTTGTCCAAAAGCCTGGTCCCAGAAACATGACTTCAATTTCTTCCTAAAAGACAGGAGGGATGAAGCCGAGAAGGCCCTGTCGCTCGTCCCTGCCAGATGCTGGCGGGAACAAGAGCAGGATATCCCCGGATGATCTTAAACTGCAAGATGGGACATAGAGGGAGATGCGTTCAGACAAGTAAGCTGGGCCAGAACCGTATAGAGCTTTATACGTCAAAAGCAGCACTTTGAATTGAGTTTACGGTGTCATAAGCTGCTGACAGGTCTATGAAAACAACTCCTGCTGCCTTTCAAAACCATCTTCTATGTGCTGAGTCAGGTTCAGCACTTGTGATGCGCAGTTTTTGTCTTTCCTCAAACCAGCTTGCTGTGGAATCATACATGGGTCCATTTTTTCCATAATTCACGAACTGAGAGTAGAAAAAGGCTTTGGGAGACAACTGTGATCATTGGGCCTTCAGATAATGGAGCCTTCGGTCCAGAGAAGAGGATTGCAGAGGATCATGGCTTCAATGCCGGTGGTCTTTGCTTTGACATTTGCCAGTCTGTCTATTTACCAAGAGGTTTGCAGAATTTTTCGAAGGCAATGTTGATGGAATTGTTCCAAAAGTCGAGAGTGACATGTGTAGATGCCCCATGTTTTGCAGGCAGACAACAGAGTTGGGAGGACAATAGCCATTGAGGCACACAGAACTGACAAAACAAGAGAAGGCAGGATCATCAAGTTTGCAGACGACACCAAATTGGGAGGGATAGCCAATACTCCAGAGGACAGGAGCAGGATTCAAAACGATCTTGACAGATTAGAGAGATGGGCCAAAACTAAGAAAATGAAGTTCAACAGTGACAAATGCAAGATACTCCACTTTGGCAGGAAAAACGAAATGCAAAGATACAGAATGGGGGATGCCTGGCTCGAGAGCAGTACGTGTGAAAAAGATCTTGGAGTCCTCGTGGACAACAAGTTAAACATGAGCCAACAATGTGATGTGGCAGCAAAAAAAGCCAATGGGATTTTGGCCTGCATCAATAGGAGCATAGTGTCTAGATCTAGGGAAGTCATGCTACCCCTCTATTCCGCTTTGGTTAGACCACACCTGGAATATTGTGTCCAATTCTGGGCACCACAATTCAAGAGAGATATTGACAAGCTGGAATGTGTCCAGAGGAGAGCGAATAAAATGATAAAAGGTCTGGAGAACAAGCCCTATGAGGAGCGGCTTAAGGAGCTGGGCATGTTTAGCCTGAAGAAGAGAAGGCTGAGAGGGGATATGATAGCCATGTATAAATATGTGAGAGGAAGTCATAGGGAGGAGGGAGCAAGCTTGTTTTCTGCTTCCCTGGAGACTAGGACGTGGAACAATGGCTTCAAACTACAAGAGAGGAGATTCCATCTGAACATGAGG
The DNA here is from genome assembly GCF_025583915.1 of Anolis sagrei ordinatus. Taxonomy (NCBI): domain Eukaryota; kingdom Metazoa; phylum Chordata; class Lepidosauria; order Squamata; family Anolidae; genus Anolis; species Anolis sagrei. Next base: position 21,790,066 of record NW_026847882.1, on the reverse strand, counting down.
AAGAACTTCCTGACTGTGAGAGCCGTTCAGCAGTGGAACTCTCTGCCCCGGAGTGTGGTGGAGGCTCCTTCTTTGGAAGCTTTTAACAGAGGCTGGATGGCCATCTGTCAGGGTTATTTGAATGCAATATTCCTGCTTCTTGGCAGGGGGTTGGACTGGATGGCCCATGAGGTCTCTTCCAACTCTTTGATTCTATGATTCTATGATTCTATGATCTCTGAGCCCTCCTTGCTTAAGAAGACCTTCTGGCATTTGCACAGGGATGCCATAAGGCACATACACACACACACACAGAGCCCCTAATTAGTCTTGTTCTGCTTTTCCTCTTCACCTCACATTCCCTTTTGCCAAGGAAACCAAACGTGCTCCACGCGTCCATCAAGCATGTGCAGTGGCAGAAAATGATTACTTTATAATGAAGGTGTTTACAAAGGCAATTATCTCCCATTGATCGCAAATGAGGGCCACGCCTTTCCAACTGCCTCCAGCTCCCGCTGCACAATCCTTTGAAGGCACACACCTGGTTTGCTTGTTGCATTGCCTACAATCACACAGTGGAGGAGCAACCTGTAAGGCAATGTTTCTCAACCTGAGGGTTGGGGCCCAGGGGTGGGGTTGCGAGGGTGTGCTAGAGGAGTCGCCAAAGACCATCAGGAAACACAGTTTTTTTCTGTTCATCATGGAGGTTCTATATGGGAAGGTTGGCCCAATTCTATCATTGCTGTGGTTCAGAATATTACTTGATTGTGGGTGAACTATAAATCCCAGCAACTACAATTCCCAAATATCAAGATCTATTTTCTCCAAACTCCACCAGTGTTCACATTTGGGGCTAATGAGTATCAGTGCCAAGTTTGGTCCAGATCCATCATTGTTTGAGTCCACAGTGCTCTCTGGATGCAGATGAACTACAACTCTCAAACTCAAGGTCAATGCCACCAAATCCTTCCAGTATTTTCTGTTGGCCATGGGAGTTCTGTGTGCCAAGTTTGGTTCAGTTCCATTGTTGGTGGAGTTCAGAATGCTCTTTGAGTGTAGGTGAACATTTTTTGTTGTTGTTGTGTCAGGAGTGACCTGAGAAACTGCAAGTCGCTTCTGGTGTGAGAGAATTGGCCGTCTGCAAGGATGTTGCCCAGGGGACGCCCGGATGATTTGATGTTTTATCATCCTTGTGGGAGGCTTCTCTCATGTCCCCGCATGAGGAGCTGGAGCTGATAGAGGGAGCTCATCCACCTCTTCCTGGATTTGAACCTGTGAGCTGTCGATCTTCAGTCCTGCCGGAACAGGGGTTTAACCCACTGCGCCACCGGGGGCTCCAAGTGAACTATAAATCCCAGCAACTACAACTCCCAAATATCAAGGTCTATTTTCTCCAAACTCCACCAGTGTTCATATTTGGGGCTATTGAGTATCAGTTCCAAGTTTGGTCCAGATCCATCATTGTTTCACTCCACAGTGCTCTCTGGATGCAGACAAACTACAACTCTCAAACTCAAGATCAATGCCTACCAAACCCTTGCAGTATTTTCTCTTGGTTGTCGGAGTTCTGTGAGCCAAGTTTGGTTCAATTCCATTGTTGGTGGAGTTCACAATGCTCTTTGATTGTAGGTGAACTATAAATCCCAGCAACTACAACTCCCAAATGACAAAATCAATCTCTCCCAACCCCATCAGTATTCAAATTTGGGCGTATTGGGTATTTGTGCCAAATGTGGTCCAGTGAATGAAAATACATCCTGCATATCAGGTATTTACATGACGATTCAGAAGAACAATATCAAAATTACAGTGAAGAAGTAGCAATGAATATAATTGTATAGTTGTGGGTCACCAAAACATGAGGAACAGGAATAAGGGTGTTAGGAAGTTAAGAACCACTGGTCTAAGAGGTCTAAGAGGATTGGAGAGGGACCTACGTGCAAAAAGGGCCCCACAGCCTGCAGGGAAAGCATCCCAGTAAAGAAGGGGCATTTTTCACAAGATGTCTCCCATTATTAATGGCACTTCTCCTGAATCTGGTTAAAGACCAAAGACTAGTTTCACTTTTTAAAAAGTTCTTGGTTTGCTGTGAGTTTTCCAGGCTGGATGGCCATATTCCAGAAGCATTCTCTTCTAACATTTCACCTACATCTATTATTTGAGAACACAGAAATGCTGGACCACTCTAACAAATTGGGGAAATATTTCATTGTAAACCCGGGAGCAACAAATGCCATCACATTACAGAAATGGCCAAACATCCAGATGATTTCAAAAACTCCACTTACCACCTCATGAAACGTTTTAAAAGAATGCTAGCTCTCACATTTAAAATATGCAAATAATGCTCTATCCTACAATTGAAGCCAAACTAATGTGACGATGAGAGTGGCTTCCCGGATTTTAAGTGTAGCACTCAGTGGAATTTAGTAAATGTGATGAAGTCGTTAAATACACAAAGAATACTCTATCCTACACTTGAAGACAAACTAATGTGATGAGGAAAGTGGCTTCCCAGATTTTAAGTGTAGCATTCAGTGGAATTTAGTAAATGTGATGAAGTCATTAAGTACGCCGAGAATGCTCTATCCTACACTTGAAGCCAAACTAATGTGACGACGAGAGTGGCTTCCCGGATTTTAAGTGTAGCACTCAGTGGAATTTAGTAAATGTGATGAAGTCGTTAAATACACCAAGAATGCTCTATCCTAAACTTGAAGCCAAACTAATGTGACAATGAGAGTGGCTTCCCAGATTTTAAGTGTAGCACTCAGTGGAATTTAGTAAATGTGATGAAGTCGTTAAATACACCAAGAATGCTCTATCCTACACTTGAAGCCAAACTAATGTGACGACGAGAGTGGCTTCCCGGATTTTAAGTGTAGCACTCAGTGGAATTTAGTAAATGTGATGAAGTCGTTAAATACACCAAGAATGCTCTATCCTACACTTGAAGCCAAACTAATGTGACGACGAGAGTGGCTTCCCAGATTTTAAGTGTAGCACTCAGTGGAATTTAGTAAATGTGATGAAGTCATTAAATACACCAAGAATGCTCTATCCTACACTTGAAGCCAAACTAATGTGACGACGAGAGTGGCTTCCCGGATTTTAAGTGTAGCACTCAGTGGAATTTAGTAAATGTGATGAAGTCGTTAAATACACCAAGAATGCTCTATCCTACACTTGAAGCCAAACTAATGTGACGACGAGAGTGGCTTCCCGGATTTTAAGTGTAGCACTCAGTGGAATTTAGTAAATGTGATGAAGTCATTAAATACACCAAGAATGCTCTATCCTACACTTGAAGCCAAACTAATGTGATGAGGAGAGTGGCTTCCCAGATTTTAAGTGTAGCACTTAGTGGAATTTAGTAAATGTGATGAAGTCATTAAATACACCAAGAATGCTCTATCCTACACTTGAAGCCAAACTAATGTGACGACGAGAGTGGCTTCCCGGATTTTAAGTGTATCAGTGGAATTTAGTAAATGTGATGAAGTCGTTAAATACGCCAAGAATGCTCTATCCTACACTTGAAGCCAAACTAATGTGATGAGGAGAGTGGCTTCCCAGATTTTAAGTGTAGCACTCAGTGGAATTTAGTAAATGTGATGAAGTCATTAAATACACCAAGAATGCTCTATCCTACACTTGAAGCCAAACTAATGTGATGAGGAGAGTGGCTTCCCAGATTTTAAGTGTAGCACTTAGTGGAATTTAGTAAATGTGATGAAGTCATTAAATACACCAAGAATGCTCTATCCTACACTTGAAGCCAAACTAATGTGACGACGAGAGTGGCTTCCCGGATTTTAAGTGTAGCACTCAGTGGAATTTAGTAAATGTGATGAAGTCATTAAATACACCAAGAATGCTCTATCCTACACTTGAAGCCAAACTAATGTGATGAGGAGAGTGGCTTCCCAGATTTTAAGTGTAGCACTTAGTGGAATTTAGTAAATGTGATGAAGTCATTAAATACACCAAGAATGCTCTATCCTACACTTGAAGCCAAACTAATGTGACGACGAGAGTGGCTTCCCGGATTTTAAGTGTAGCACTCAGTGGAATTTAGTAAATGTGATGAAGTCATTAAATACACCAAGAATGCTCTATCCTACACTTGAAGCCAAACTAATGTGACGACGAGAGTGGCTTCCCAGATTTTAAGTGTAGCACTCAGTGGAATTTAGTAAATGTGATGAAGTCGTTAAATACACCAAGAATGCTCTATCCTACACTTGAAGCCAAACTAATGTGACGACGAGAGTGGCTTCCCGGATTTTAAGTGTAGCACTCAGTGGAATTTAGTAAATGTGATGAAGTCATTAAATACACCAAGAATGCTCTATCCTACACTTGAAGCCAAACTAATGTGACAATGAGAGTGGCTTCCCAGATTTTAAGTGTAGCACTCAGTGGAATTTAGTAAATGTGATGAAGTCGTTAAATACACCAAGAATGCTCTATCCTACACTTGAAGCCAAACTAATGTGACGACGAGAGTGGCTTCCCGGATTTTAAGTGTAGCACTCAGTGGAATTTGGTAAATGTGATGAAGTGGCATAACGACTATTTCGGGAGAAGCGGAGTCCCATAAGAGAGTGCCTACAAATCCTGCTCCTCCTGAGTCCCCTTCCTGCACATCCTCATCATGGACCATCCATGTCACTTCCAAAGTGCAAGGTCTGCCTTGTCACAGCATCAAGGGGTTCACTCCACCAGGCCTCATGGATAGTTTTCTAGCCTCTCTCCTCAGATTTCACCCCCTAAAGCAGAGGTAGCTTCCTTCAGGGCAAACATAAGCACCTGCTGCCTTGCAGAAAACATGACCAGTGTGGCTTTTGACATTGAAGCAGCAGAGCCAAATCCCATCTGGCAGGGGGCTGTCTTGTGCCGGCATCTGGATATGCATCCGTGAAAGGAGGCTGCCACCTTGTCAGGTTCACCCTGAAAGCAGGCATGTCACAATTGTGTGCACCTGACAGGAGGTTCAGCAACATAAACACAGACAGTTCCACAACACTGGATTCGTGTTTTTGCAACAAACGAGGGGGAATGTTGTGTGGCCTCCAGTGAATTGCCCTTCCCTGAAGTCAGCTCTGTCCCAGAAAAGCCAATCTGCAGGTGATGGAGGAGGAATGGGAATGGCTGGCTGGGAGCTGATGGATTATTGACCTGGGAAAGTGTGGGGAAGTATCTTAAGGAAACCTAGGAAATTATTATTATTATTATTATTATTATTATTATTATTATTATTTCTTTATGGTATCAGAAGCAAAGAGTACAGTTGTAATGTATTTTAAAAACACAAAGTTTACAAAATTAGGCATAATACTAAATGTTCTTTGATCAGTAGCTGGCCACTTGGAGTGCCTCTGGTGTTGCTGCAAGAAAGTTCTCCATTGTCCTTGTGGCAGGACTCCCCAGGCCGAGCCTGCCTTCTCCCGGCTTAAGGACGGGGCCTCGCCTCATCCTGAAGCCAGGAGAAGGGGGGGGGAGGCGGCAGGCGATGCAGCTTTGGGGCCACACCGCCTGCCCCCTCCCTAGGCTGAGCCTGCCTTCTCCCGGCTTCAGGACGGGGCCTCGCCTCATCCTGAAGCCAGGAGAAGGTGGGGGAGGCGGCAGGTGACGCGGCTTTGGGATCGCGTTGCCTGCCGCTTCTCCTCGGGGTGGGTCTGGCCCGCGGGCCATAGTTTGAGGACCCCTGAGTTATACCTTCCTCTGAAACACTACATTAGCAGAGCTAAAACACAATGGGATGAGCGAAGTGTAAGATAGGACAGCCTGCCTTTTAAAAGAAAGGATTCTCTAGCTTTAGAGTAGTGTTTCTCAACCTTCCAAATGCAGCAACCCCTTAATACGGTTCCTCATGTTTTGGTGACCCCCAACCATAACATTATTTTGGTTACTACTTCATTTTGCTACTATTATTAATGCAAGTGGGGAAAGGTGAGGAGGAGGTGATGGCCCTTCCTCATTCTTTGCATTGCTTTTCAGAGACCTGGCCTTCAGTGCTTCTTTGCACCCATAGAGCACTGGGCTGTGGCACAGCTGGCTGGGAGTCAGCTGCATTAAGATCACTACAGACCAAAAGGTCATGAGTTCAAAGCCAGCCCGGGTTGGAGTGAGCTTCCAACCAATTTGTGTAGCTTGCTGTCGACCTTTGCAGCCCGAAAGACAGTTGCACCTGTCAACTAGGAAATTTAGGTACAACTTATGTGGGGAGGTTAATTTACGATGCCATAAAAATCTCCAGCAAGAATGCAAAGAATGAGGAAGTACTTCATCAGCCTGCACAACCTCTAGCCCTCCAGATGTTTGCGCCCCAACTCCCAGAAGCCCTAGCCAAATGGTCCAATGGCTAGGAATTCTGGGATGTGAAGTCCAAAACATCAGGAGGGCCACAGGCTGTGCAGGCCTGTGCTAGACAGTTCCAGGGCGAAGGCTTCGGTGCCGCCAAATGCCGTCCCTCCCACTTGGCTGCCCGACAAAGCCTTTCCCCAGAAGGAGAACCTTGCCGGGCGCATCTTAGGGAAGGAACAAAGCCTGTCAGGCGAGATGAATTTCCCCGTTCCCAAGCTGCCAAAAGAACAGCATCAGGTAATGAGCTATAATTATTAATAAATAATGTAAGCTTTAATGGCTCAGAAATTAATTGCAAGCCAACATAATTAATGGGAAATGAGCTGCTTCACATAACATGAAAAGTCAAATTCTTCGCCGCCGTTTCTGGAATCTGCCTCCGGCTCCGTGTGGCGAAGAGGCAGAAGCCGCGCAGAACGCGTTGCAATTGTCCAAGAGCCACGAAGCAGGCGGGATTCCCTTCCCAAGACCCACAGAAGCAGGCAGATTGCATTGTCATATTTTCTTGACTCTCATTCGCCATTGCATTGAATGCGCACCTCAGTTTTTAAAAAAACCTTGAAACCAGAAAAAGGATTTGCTGTCGAATGTCATATACTGCAGCAAAAAAGTGGCCTCCTTGTCAGTTGGCCAAAAAAAAATGTGCATTACAGTTGCTGCCTGCTTAGGATTCCTGCTTTAAAAACAAGTTTTAGAACACAAAAGCTTCCAGCAATGGGGAAAAAAAACCTTGGGGCGTATTTCTGCTATAGAATGAATGCACTTTAATTGCCTTGGTTCAATGCTTTAGAGTCATTGGGGCTGTAGCTTCACAAGATCCTGAGTCTTAGAATCATAGAATCCTAGAGCTGGAAGAGACCCGGTGGGCCATCCAGTCCCACCTCATTCTGCCAAGAATCAGGAAAATCGCATTCAAAGCAGCCCTGACAGATGGCCATCCAGCCTCTGTTTAAAAGCCTCCAAAGAAAGAGCCTCCACCCCACTCTGGGGAAGAGAGTTCCACTGCTGAACGGCTCTTACAGTCAGGAAGTCCTTCCTCGTGTTCAGGTGGAATCTCCTTTGCTTTAGTTTGAAGCTATTGTTTCAAGTCATAGTCTCCAGGGCAGCAGAAAACAAGCCTGCTCCTTCCTTCTTATGACTTCCCCTCACCTCTCATAGAGTTGGAAGAGACCTCATGGGCCATCCAGTCCAACGCCTTGCCAAGAAGCAGGAATATTGCATTCAAAGCACCCCCCCCTTTTTTTTTTGTCATGTCAGGGGCAACTTGAGAAACTGCAAGTTGCTTCTGTTGTGAGAGAATTGGCCATCTGCAAGGACGTTGCCCAGGGGACGCCCGGATGAATTGATGTTTTTATCATCCTTGTGGGAGGTTTCTCTCATGTCCCCACATGAGGAGCTGGAGCTGATAGAGAGAGTTCATCCGCCTCTCCTCGGATTTGAACCTGCGACCCGTCGGTCTTCAGTCCTGCCGGCACAGGGGTTTAATCCACTGCACCACCGGGGGCTCCGTAAAGCACCCCTGACAGATGGCCATCCAGCCTCTGTTTAACAGCTTCCAAAGAGGGAGCCTCCACCACACTCGGGGGCTGTTTCCTGAAGTATTGGCTCTCCTTCCCAATTTGGTTTCATCTCGAGAATCATGCCTTCTAACTCTTCATCTGAGTCATTACTCGAGATCCTGAACAGTACTGGGCCGAGGACAGAACCCTGCTTACGGCACTCCACTTGCCACTTCCTTCCAGGAGGAAGAGGAGGAAGCACTGGTGAGAATCGCCATCTGGGTTTGTTCACTAAACCAATTAGAGAGCCACCTAACGGTAGTTTTGCCTCTGCCACATTGGACTAGTTTCCTTGTCAGAAGGTCATGGGGGACCTTGTCAAAGGAAGGAAGGAAGGCCTTCCTGAAATCCAGACACGCTCCATCCATGGTGTTACCTGCATCTACCCATCTATCAAAGGATGCTAGTGCCTCACTAACCTACAAATCCCAGCATTGCATAGCATTTTTTTGGTCATGTCAGGAACAACTTGAGAAACTAAGAAGTCGCTTCTGGTGTGAGAGAATTGGCTGTCTGCAAGGACGTTGCCCAGGGGACACCCAGATGTTTTGATGTTTTATCATCCTTGTGGGAGGCTTCTCTCATGTCCCCGCATGAGGAGCTGGAGCTGATAGAGGGAGCTCATCAGCGCTCTCCCCAATTCAAACCTGCGACCTGTCCTGCCGGCACAGGAGTTTAACCCACTGCGTCACCGGGTGCTCCAATTGCATAGCTTTGATCTGTGGCCATTCAGTGAGAGATGAGGTCCCTCAAAGAGGAGCTCTTAAAGCAGCTTCTGCTTTGGCCCAGAACTAAGATGACCACATTATGCAAATCTAATACGACCCAAATTTTGGCGAGGTAATTGCATCCAAAAAGGGGAGCATTTGATTAGAATAAATAGGGTACATGCACAGTCCATTGTGTATGAAAACAAGAAAAGCCCTGACTCTGGTCCAGGACCAACAAGGTCTCTCCTGTCTAGCATCCTGTTTGCATTGGGGCCAGGCAGCCTCCATGGCTATTGAGGCCCCCCTCTTCCATGAAGTGACCAGACTCCCCAAAACCATCCAGGTTGGTGGCCATTTTGTGGAGCCCAGAACCCAGGGCACCACCTCCTTCCATCTTAATCCAGGCCAGACTCAAGCATTTACACATGAGACAGGGCCTCAATCTGAAGAAGGCAAGTGGGGAAACTGAGGCACACAGGTTGCAGCCTTTCAGCAATTCACTGGGATTACCTCTCTGGCATGCACACACATGTACGCGCACATGTATGAACACACACATGCGAAGAGTTCCTGCAGGAACCCAGTAGTTCACTGCCGACGGCTGCCATTTAATAAGCATTAATAAAAGGAAGGCCGTCTTGTCGGGACCGTTCTGAGAGGCTTTTATGAGTCAATCGTATATTTTCATTAGTTACAGTGATGAAGCACTAACATTTTATGGGCTGGTTGAGTATTTCGTTTTGCGGTGCGTTCTGATTGCTCTGCTCCCATTTCTGGGTGACACAGACCGTTTTCCCTTTTTTTTGTGCCCATGAAATATCTCCAAGCCAGCAAATGTGCCGCCATAAGTGGGACTGCTTTCCATCTGCTGGCAAAAGGAACGGGTCCAATAAAGGCGGCGGATTCGGTTGTAAACACTGCGGCGGCATCATAATTAACGCTGTCGTTTAGCACCGCAGGGGGAAATGTTGCTTCAAGGAAATGGCCTGAGCAACAGTTGAGCCTTTGAGGAAACAAGTAGGGGATCCCTCCTTGGAAATGATGGATTGGTGTTTAATGTATCCTTCCAGACTCCACATTGTCCTTGGGACATTGCCAGGTCATGACTCCTCTGACCTCTCCAATCCCAGGTTTTTGCCAGGAATGATCCTGTGCATTCAGTTCCATTATTGCAGGGATTCTCAACCTTCCTAATGCTGTGACCCCTTAATATAGCTCCTCCTGTTGTGGTGACCCCCAACCATAACATTATTTTGGTTGCTACTTCATAACTGTCCTTTTGCTCCTGTTATGAATCGTCATATAAATATCTGATATGTGGAATGTATTTTCATTCACTGGACCAAATTTGGCACCCGATACCTGATACGCCCATGTTTGAATACTGGTGGGGTTGCGGGTTGTGGGAGGGGTTGATTTTGTCATTTGGCCTGGTCTCTGTGCTTCCAGGGAAAGGAAGGCTTCCAGGGAGAGGAGTCTCTGGAAGACAAGTGTTTGGAAGTGATAAAGAGCGAGATCGGGTGCTCCCGCCGGGTTGGTTTCACGCTCTGGGAAACACAGGGATTTGCAAGTCACTTGGCAGCAGGAGCCACCAGGAAGACATCACCCCAACATATATACCCCCTCCCCTTTCCCTCTGTCTGCATTTTCTTGCAAGGCCAGGCAATGTTTGCTTGATTTAGAATTGCTGGGAAAATCCTCCTTGTCTCCACACTCCCCCACCCTTCATTGCACCCGAAGCCACGCCCCTTTACCTGGGAGAAGGCACCTGGTGGAGTTGGGCCAGGATTCCCTGGAAACATCAGGCCTATTGACTATTCTAAAGCCTTTGGCTGTGTGGATCATAATAAATTGTGGCAAGTTCTTGGTCGTCTGGGGATACTAAACCACCTTGTCTGTCTCCTGAGGAATCTTGATAACGAACAGCCAAGTAGCAATAGTCAGAAGAGACCACGGTATAGAATCATAGAATCAAAGAGTTGGAAGAGACCTCATGGGCCATCCAGTCCAACCCCCTGCCAAGAAGCAGGAATATTGCATTCAAATCACCCCTGACAGATGGCCATCCAGCCTCTGTTTAAAAGCTTCCAAAGAAGGAGCCTCCACCACACTCCGGGCAGAGAGTTCCACTGCTGAACGGCTCTCACAGCCAGGAAGTTCTTCCTCATGTTCAGATGGAATCTCCTTTCTTGTAGTTTGAAGCCATTGTTCCGCATGCTAGTCTCCAGGAAAGCAGAAAACAAGCTTGCTCCCTCCTCCCTGTGGCTTCCTCTCACATATTTATACATGGCTATCATATCTCCTCTCAGCCTTCTCTTCTTCAGGCTAAACATGCCCAGCTCCTTAAGCCGCTCCTCATAGGGCTTGTTCTCCAGACCCTTGATCATTTTAGTCGCCCTCCTCTGGACACATTCCAGCTTGTCAATATCTCTCTTGAATTGTGGTGCCCAGAATTGGACACAATATTCCAGGTGTGGTCTAACCAAAGCAGAATAGAGGGGTAGCATGATTTCCCTAGATCTAGACACTATGCTCCTATTGATGCAGGCCAAAATCCCATTGGCTTTTTTTGCCGCCACATCACATTGTTGGCTCATGTTTAACTTGTTGTCCACAAGGACTCCAAGATATTTTTCACACGTACTGCTCTCAAGCCAGGCATTGTTCCCCATTCTGTATCTTTGCATTTCGTTTTTCCTGCCAAAGTGGAGTATTTTGCATTTGTCACTGTTGAACTTCATTTTGTTAGTTATGGCCCATCTCTCTAATCTGTCAAGATCATTTTGAATCCTGCTCCTGTTGCCATTAAGCCATATGGAGGCCTCCTTTCTCTGCCTTCATTGCACTCAACCTTTGGGTTGCTGTGAGTTTTCTGGGTTAACTGGCCATGTTCCAGAAGCATTCTCTCCTGACATTTCTCCCATATCTATGGCAGGCACCCTTAGAGGTTGTGAGGTCTGTTGGAAACTAGGCAAGTGGGATTTATATATATATGTGGAATGTCCAGGTTGGGAGAAAGAACTCTTGTCTGCTTGAGGCAAGTGTGAATGTTGCCATTAGCACCGAATGGCCATGTAGCTTCAAAGTCTGGCTGCTTCCTGCCTGGGGGAATCCTTTGTTGGGAGGTGTTAACTGGCCCTGATTGTTTCCTGCCTGGAATTTCCCTGTTTTCAGAGTGTTGTTCTTTATTTATTGTCCTGATTCTAAAGTTTATTAAGTACTGGTAGCCAGATTGTGTTCATTTTCATGGTTTCCTCCTTTCTGTTGAAACTGTCCACCTGCTTGTGGATTTCAGTGGCCTCTCTCTGTAGTCTGACATGGTGGTTATTAGAGTGGTCCAGCATTATGGTGTTCTCCAATTATATGCTGTATCCAGGTTGGTTCATCAGGTGCTCTGCTATGGCCGACTTCTCTGGTTGAACTAGTATTCAGTGCCTTTCATGTTCCTTGTGTGAATGCTGCAATTGATCACCTTGGTTAGCATTGAAAGCCTTGCAGCTTCAAGGCTTGGCTGCTTCCTGCCTTGGGGAATCCTTTGTTGGGAGGTGTTAGCTGGCCCTGATTGATTCTTGTCTGGAATTCCCCTGATTTTTTGAGTATTGCTCTTTATTTACTGTTGTGATTTTAGAGTTTTTTTAAATACTGGCAGCCAGATTTTGTTCGTTTTCATGGTTTCCTCCTTTCTGTTGAGATTGTCCACATGCTTCTTGTGCATTTCAATGGCTTCTCTGTGTAGTCTGACAAGTGGTCCAGCATTTCTATGTTCTCAAATAGTATTCTGTGTCCAGGTTGGTTCATCAGGTGCTCTTCTCAGGTTGACTTAGTCTGCAGGCCTTTCATGTTCCTTGATTCGTGGCTGGGCAATGCTGCTGCGTTTGGGGGTCCCTATAAAGCAGTGGTCCTCAACCTGAGGTCCCCAGATGTTTCTGGCCTACAACTCCCAGAAATCCCAGCCAGTTTACCAGCTGTTAGGATTTCTGGGAGTTGAAGGCCAAAAACATCTGGGGACCCCAGGTTGCGAACCACTGCTATAGAGACTTCTTGTCCACAGCTGCACGGTATATGGTAGACTCCTGCAGAGGTGAGAGGATCCCTCTTATCCTTTGTGATCCCTCTTGTCCTTTGTGTCCTTTGGAGCATAGGTTGGATTTTCTTGATGGGCTGTAGATATTTTATTTTATTTACTTCATTTATATACTGCTTTTCTCAGCCCTTGGGCGACTCAATAGATAATTTGGAGGTTGTGTTTCTTCATCAGCTTCCCTATGCGGTCGGTGGTTCCCTTGATGTATGGCAAGAAGACTTTTCCTCTGGGTGGATTTCCTTTGCCCCCTTTAAGTGCCAGCTTTTTCTTGTCTACGTCTCCTTATCTCTTGAAAGGCCTCTGAAGGGGAAATCCAACACAACTCTCTAAACCCAGCTTTCATTTTGTACATTTTTTCAGCCGACAAACTATTTTCTAGCCTTAAAGATGTGATCTCTTCTTAGCAATTTTTTTCTTGAATTGATCTAGTTGTTGAAAAATAACTTAGAGTGGCTTATTCCTGGATAAATGTGCAGCGCTCCTTTGCAAGTGGAACTGCCTGAAGGGATGGATGCGAGCGTAAGCGTGCATTTATGTTCCTTAATGCATTTATGTTCTCAAACTTTTTCAAACATGGAGCCCTTTTGAAGCAAATGGTTCTCTTGGAGCCCCAATAAATGTTTATTATATTACTAGCTGCACCCACCACACATTCATTTATTTATTTATTTATTTATTTATTTATTTATTTATTTGATTATTTATTTATTTATTTATTTGATTATTTATTTGATTAATTATTTATTTACAGCATTTATATTCCGCCCTTCTCACCCCGCAGGGGACTCAGGGCGGATTACAGTGTACACATATATGGCAAACATTCAATGCCAATTTGACATACAACGTATACAGACATACACAGAGGCTATTTAACTCTTTCTGGCTGCCAGGGGAGCTGTCACTTTCATCATCCATCTGTGACACTGATGAAGTACTTCCGTATTCCCTGCATGCTTTGCTGGAGTGCTTTGCTGGAGTCTTTTTTATGGCCTCATAAATTAGTTAATTTAGCCTCCCCACACAAGGTGGTACCTAATTTTCCTACTTGACAGATGCAACTGTCTTTCGGGTTGCAAAGGTCGACAACAGGCTACACAATTGGTTGGAAGCCCACTCCAACCCGGGCTGGCTTCGAACTCATGACCTTTTGGTCAGAGTGATCTTAATGCAGCTGACACTCAGCCAGCTGCGCTGTGGTCAACCTTCCCTCCCTCTTTCTCTCCTTCTTTCCTTCTTTCCTTCCTTCACTCCATTTCCTTCCTTCCCTTTTCTTCTTCTCTCCTTCCTTCTCTACCTTTTTCCTTCCTCCCCCCCTTTTTTCTTTATCTTCTTTTTCTCCTTTCTTTTTTCTCTCCTTTCTTCTTTCTCTCCTTTCTTCTTTCTCTACCTCTTTCCTGCCTTTCATTGCTTTTTGCTTCCATCCTTCCTTCTATTTCCTTCCCTCCCTCTTTCTCTCCTTTCTTCCTTCTCTACATCTTTCCTTCCTTTCTTCCTTTGCTCTTTGCTTCCATCCTTCCTTCCTTCCTTCCTTCTTTCTTTTTTTCTTTCTTTCTTTCTTTCTTTCTTTCTTTCTTTCTCCCCTTCCTTCCCTCCCTCTTCTTTCCCTTTTTCTGTATCATCATTTAGCTTTTTGTCATTTAGCTTTTCTTTCTTTCTCTCTCTCTTTCTTTCTTTCTCTCCTTCCTTCCCTCCCTCTTCTCTTTTTCTGTATCATCATTTAGCTTTTTGTCATTTAGCTTTTTGGGGTTTTTAAGTCCTTTCTGCTGTTTTATTGGGAGGGGGAGGTTATGAGTGATGGTCACTCATTGGTCTGTTAGGGGTATAGTGTCCACATTTGGTGTCAATTCGTCCTGTGGTTTTTGAGTTATGTTAATCCCACAAACTAACATTACATTTTTATTAATATAAATGTTATATTATATTTATTAATATAAATGTTATATTATATTATATTAGTAATATTACATGTAATATATAATACATAAATATTATATTGTGTTATTAGTAGTATTATATATTGTATTACATTATAATATTATTATCATTATTATATGTATATACAATATATTATATTATTAGCACTGCACAATATTAGTATTATATATCACTATATGGTTGCGAGGGGAGAGCAACAATATGTCGTATTATAAGGTAAAGGTAAAGGTAAAGGTAAAGGTTTCCCCTGATATTAAGTCTAGTTGTGCCCGACTCTGGGATTCTGGTGCTCATCTCCATTTCTAAGCCAAAGAGCCCACATTATCTGTAAATGCCTCCAAGGTCATGACTACATGGACATAAACCCGGAGGATGTCATGTTCAACCCTTCTTTATTCTGCCATGCAGGAAAAGCACAGTCAAAGCACTCCCGACAGATGGCCACCATCATCATAATAACAGTAATAATGATGAAGTTAATAATAATAATAATAATAATAATAATAATAATAATAATAATAATAGAAACTCATGCTGCAAAAACACAATCAAAGCACCCCCAACAGATGGCCACACAGCTTTTGTAATAATAATAATAATAATAATAATAATAATAGCAGAAATCCTAGAGGCCATTCTGTTCAACCCCGTCTCTTCTGCCATGCAGGAAAAGCACAATCAAAGCACCCTTAACAGATAGCCACCAGCTTTTGAAATAATAATAATAATAGCAGAAACCCCAGAGGCCATCCTGTCCAACCCCCTTTATTCTGCCATGCAGGAAAAACACAGTCAAAGCACCCCCAACAGATGGCCACACAGCCTTTGTAACAACAACAACAACAACAGAAACCCCAGAGGCCATCCAGTCCAAGCCCTTTCTGCCATGCAGGAAAAGCACAGTCAAGGCACCCTCAACAGATGGCCACCCAGCTTTTGAAATAATAAGATAATAATAATAATAATAATAATAATAATAATAATAATAATAATAATAGCAGAAATCCTAGAGGCCATCCTGTCCAACCCCATCTCTTCTGCCATGTAGAAAAAGCACAATCAAAGCACCCTCAACAGATGGCCACGCAGCTTTTAAAATAATAATAATAATAATAATAATAATAATAATAATAATAATAGCAGAAATCCCAGAGGCCATCCACTCCAACCCCCTTTATTCTTCCATGTAGGAAAACACAGTCAAAGCATCCCCAACAGATGGCCACACAGCCTTTGTAACAACAACAACAGAAACCCCAGAGGCCATCCTGTCCAACCCCTTTCATGCAGGAAAAGCACAATCAAAGCACCCCCAACAGATGGCCACACAGCCTTTGTAACAACAACAACAACAACAATATCAGAAACCCCAGAGGCCATCCAGTCCAACCCCCATCTGCCATGCAGAAAAAACACAAAGTGATGGGAGCAAAGTAGGGTTTTTAAAGCCTTAATGTAAATATATCTAAAGTTGTGGGCAGCACCAGAGCGGATATGATGTGTGAAGCCGTCCTCTGGTGTCTGGAGAAGCGAGGGCATGGGAGAGGTAGCACATGGAGTGCACATGGAGATGGATGGGGAGCCTGCCCCTCATTGTCTCCTTTCCGGAAGCACATTAGCATCCTACGCACCGCACCTGAACTTCATATATGTATGTATACCCCTTGATATATAACTTAATAAAACTTTATGGACCCCGAGATAAGAAATCTACATTGAACAGATATACTCCTGTTGAAATATGGCCCAATTAAAATCTGTAGCAGGCCTGTCTGCACTGGGAGCATCCTCCTCCTCCTCCTCCTCCTCCTTCTCCTCCAATGAAATGAAAATTTGGCTGGGAGATCAATCAGGCGCCTGGGAAAGGTAGATGGAAGGAAAGCCACAGGAGGAGGCACAGCGAGGGAGATGGCAGGGAACGAGGAGACAAGAGGATGCCCTTGCCAATGGACTTGCCAAAGGTCAGCTCATTCCTTTGAATGGGACAAGAACATATTTCTTTTTTATTTGTTTGTTTGTTTAGAGCATTTATATTCCGCCCTTCTCACTCCGAAGGGACTCAGGGTGGAGCACAACATATATATGGAAAGCATTCCATGCCAGAATGTATAATAAACTATAAACATACACAAACACTAAAATCAGTTATAGGGTAATGGTAAAGGTTTTCCCCTTGACGTTAAGTCCAGTCGTGTCTAACTCTGGAGGGTTGGTGCTCATCTCCATTTCTAAGCCAAAGAGCCGGCGTTGTCCATAGACACCTCCAAGGTCATATGGCCAGCATGACTGCATGGAGCACCGTTACCTTCCTACAGAAGCAGTACCTATTGATCTACTCACATTTGCATGTTTCCAAACTGCTAGGTTGGCAGAAGCTGGGGCTAACTGTGGGAGCTCACCCCACTCCCCGAATTCGAACCTGTGACCTTTCAGTTAGCAAGTTCAGCATCTGAGCAGTTTAACCCGCTGCATCACCGGAGGCTCAAAAAAATCAATTATATCTACTTTAAAACCAATCGTTTAAAACCATCTCAAAACAACCATACCAGTTCTGGTCAGAGGAGTGGGTTTCCTATTATTGCCTTATTGCACTGCCCCAAAGGATCCAAGGAGCAAGGTGAGCTCCCACTGTAAACCTCAGATTCTGCCAACCTAGCAGTTCAAAAACCTAGCAGTTCAATAGGTGGGAAGGCAACGGTGGGAAGGCAACGGTGCTCCATGCAGTCATGCCAGCCACATGACCTTGGAGGAGTCTATGTGATATCGAGCAAGAATGTAGGGGTCTTTGCCAGGAGTCAGAGACCAGTCAGACCCATCAAAGAGAATCCGTTTGCCCTGGTGAACCAGGAAGAAGCACCCAAAGAATTTTCCCTGATTTTTCCCAAAAAAAGTCTCACCAAGTTGAAGAAAATGCCACTGAGTTGCCTTTATTTCGTCCCAGCTGGTATGGATCATAGAATCATAGAATCAAAGAGTTGGAAGAGACCTCATGGGCCATCCAGTCCAACCCCTGCCAAGAAGCAGGAATATTGCATTCAAATCACCCCTGACAGATGGCCATCCAGCCTCTGTTTAAAATCTTCCAAAGAAGGAGCCTCCACCACACTCCGGGGCAGAGAGTTCCACTGCTGAACGGCTCTCACAGTCAGGAAGTTCTTCCTCATGTTCAGGTGGCATCTCCTTTCTTGTAGTTTGAAGCCATTGTTCCGCGTCCTAGTCTCCAGGGAAGCAGGAAACAAGCTTGCTCCCTCCTCTCTGTGGCTTCCTCTCACATATTTATACATGGCTATCATATCTCCTCTCAGCCTTCTGTCAAGCTGCAATCCCTTGCCAAAAGCTGACATGTTTGGCAGGGCAGAACAGTTTTTTATAGAGATACAGAACTGTCAAATTCAAATTTCCCACCCCCGCCCCCTCAACCGGCTTCACACTGGTTGGCTGGAGTCATCAGCTGGAGAGGAGGCATGGCTGACTCAGGTGTGCCTCAGCCAATGGGAAAGCCAGTGCCGCTTTGGCTTCTCAGCCAATGAGAAACAAGCAAGAAACAATGAATCGGTAGGAAAGATGAGTGGATTAATGTGACTTATGCTCAGTCCAATTGCCAGCGATAATCCAAAGATTCCTCAAGCTAGCCTTGTATTGTTTCATGCGGGTGAAATATACAAAAGTCGCTGGCGCGGATGCCAAGCCCCAGTAATCTCCAGTCCTGGGTATGGGATCAATTGATGTTATCTGGTCTTTGGTTTCAGCCATGGATTTGAAGACAATGGGTGAGCCAGTTGGGGCACCCAAAATCCTCCTGAAGGCAGGATGTCCCCTTTGTTGAAGAGTGATTGAGTCTCCACGGGTGCTTCCTTCAGGTGACCATGCTCTGAGGCCTGAGGGGCACCATTGTTTCTGTCCATGCAATAAGTCTTTGTTGAGTCCTTTTTGTTAAGGGAAAAATCCACCTCAGGAAAAGGAAAAGGCTTTTCCTGAGATTTTGGTATGCTGGGGTCACGAAAAGGTGGCATTTCATATTTTATACAGACACATATATGGGATTCATAAGGCATACATTCATAAAGAGGGGAAAAGAAATCATATCAACCCTCCCCACCCCCACCCAGAGTCCATCTCATAAAGTATGGAGAGCATAATATTTTTCTTGGCTAACCTTTAGCCTGGATATCTAAATGTTTTGCAGCTCAAAAGGGAGTCCCTTTTGTTTATGAGTCATTGACTGAGATGGGAAACCAATTGGAGAGCCATTAATTCTCTAGTCCAGTTGTATCTCAGATGGAAAAAGTCAAATGACATTTGTGGCATGGTTTTTCAGTAATAAATTTGTTACCTTCTACTATATATGATATTTAGGGCATAAAACCTTGATTAAATGTACACACTAACTTCACTTCACTTCACTTTATTTCTTAATAACTGACATGGGAAGGTTCCCTGTTGTTGTTAGTGTCTTTGCAAATTGACCAAGACTTGACCCCTATTATCCAGCCTGATGTTCTTGTCTTTAGCAAAACTATAAGTTACTATCTCTTTGGGGGGGGGGGGTTCATGTTTCCTGTTTACTTGTTCAGCCCAACTTTGAAATTAATTGTTCTACTCCAGAAAGTTTGTTGTTTTGTGGCACAAACAATGATGAATTGTGTTATTGAAGGTTTTCATGGCCAGAATCACTGGATTGCTGAGAGTTTTCTGTTGAAATTTTCCACATGCTTGTGGATTTCAATGGCTTCTCTGTGTAGTCATTCCTGGACCTTTCAGAGATATAGAATCCTCGCTGGTCTAGTTTCCAACAAACCTCAAGTCCTCTGAGGATGCCTGCCATAGATGTGGGCGAAACATCAGGAGAGAATGCTTCTGGAACCTGGCCAGAAAGCCTGGAATACTCACATCAACCCACACCAACTTTGAAGGCACAAAGCAACCCCTGAGGACCTGAAGATAGGTCAGCCCCACCAGGTCTTCACAGACCTCTGCCCCACATTTCCCATGCCACTCGGTTGTTTTGTTCCTTCAAATTTGGTTTCCCAATGTTCCCACCATGCACTGGGTCAGGGAGGCAGAGGAGGAGGGATGGCGTGCCTTTGAAAGATCGCTTCCATTATTCTAATTGCAAACTGAGCCTAGTTTCCCATTCAGCCCGACCCGGAGGAGCGCAAAAGCGTTCAGCCTGGGACCCGGCGCTTCAGAACACGTTGCCGTGACACACAAAAGCCGCACGGCAGAGATGTGATTAAGATGAGCGTTAGTTATTTCTGAAAAACAGCAGCTACTCGTAGATGGAGGGGCCGCGAGCAGGATTAATGTGGGATAATTTGCAGTTCCTGAGTCATGGAAGGGAAGCAAGGAGGGAGCAGAGAAAGAGAGACCTGGCTGTGCTTTGCCTTCTGTTGAAACCAGCCTTTCGGATACAAAAGAGTTCAGGAGCAATGGTCTTCTCCTTGGATAATCAGGAAGGGACGGACAACAGGGAGCCTCCCCTCCAACTGCCATCATGCTTAACCATCTCTCTAAAATCCATCCTTTCAAAAGCAAAACTATTCTCACATTGCAGAGGGGAAAGCTTTTTCCAGGAAGAGACCTGAAGAAAGCAGAGAAGGACTCAGCGTCACTCTTTGGCAATGTTTCTCAAACCTGGGGGGTCACAAGGGGGTTCCAGAGGGGTCACCAAAGACAATCAGAAAACACATATTTCTGATGGTCTTAGGAGCTCTTCCTGTCCTCCTTTTCCATTTTGGAAACAGACTGGGAATCCTCCCACCAAAAACCCTCGTCCATTGTGATTGGCCAGCCTCTCAGCCAAGGGGAGGGCTCTTTCTGAGACTCCAAGCGAGAAGAGGAGACTTACTTTTACTACTTGGCCAACCTACTTGGCATGCTCAGCGTATGGCAGGAAAATTGCGTTGAAAGCACCCCGACTGATGGCAATCCAGCTCGGTCGTGGTTGACTTGACACGCCTTCCTCTTTCGCCCTCCATTTGTGCCTCTTCAAATTCTGCAGCACTGCTGGTCACAGCTGACCTCCAGCTGGAGCGCTCAAGGGCCAGGGTTTCCCAGTTCTCAGTGTCTATGCCAGAGTTTTTAAGGTTGGCTTTGAGCACATCTTTAAATCTCTTTTCCTGCCCAACAACATTCCGTTTTCCGTTCTTGAGTTCTAAGTAGAGCAACTGCTTTGGGAGACGGTGGTTGGGCATCCGGACACATGAGTCCAGCAGAGTTGATGGTGGAGGATGATCGCTTCAGTGCTGGTGGTCTTTGGTTCTTCCAGCACGCTGATGTTTGTCCACCTGTCTTCCCAAGAGATTTGCAGGATTTTCCAGAGGCAGCGCTGATGGAATTGTTCCAGGAGTTGCGTGTGACATCTGTAGACAGTCCACGTTTCACAGGCATATAGCAGGGTTGGGAGGACAATAGCTTTATAAACAAGCACCTTGGTATCCCTACGGATGTCCCGGTCCTCAAACACTCTCTGCTTCATGCAGGAAAATGCTGCACTCGCAGAGCTCAGGTGGTGTTGTATTTCAGTGTCAATGTTGACTTTTGTGGAGAGGTGGCTCCCAAGGTAGCAGAAATGGTCAACATTTTCTAATGTTACACCATTAAGCTGTATTTCTGGCATTGAGAGGGATTGGCTGGCGACTGCTTGAAGAGCACTTCGGTTTTCTCAATGTTCGTGAGGGAGAGCATGGGAGGCTGGAGTGAGGTTTGCGCCAGCAAGTCCCTTCAAGGCATGAGGGTTCTGTGTGGGAAGTTTGGCCCAATTCTATCATTGGTTGTGTTCAGAATGCTCTTTGATTGTAGGTTAGCTATAAATCCCAGCAACTACAACTCCCAAATGTCAAGGTTATTTTCCCCAAACTCCACCAGTGTTCACATTTGGGCATATTGAGGATTCGTCCCAAGTTTGGTCCAGATCTATCATTGTTTGAGTCCACAGTACTCTCTTGATGTAGGTGAACTACAACTCCAAAACTCAAGGTCAATGCCCACCAAACCCTTCCAGTATTTTCTGTTGGTCATGGGAGTTCTGTGTGCCAAGTTTGGTTCAATTCTATCATTGGTGGAGTTCAGCATGCTCTTTGACTGTAGGTGAACTATAAATCCCAGCAACTACAACTCCCAAGTGACAAAATCAATCCCTCCAACCTCACCAATATTCAAATTTGGTGCATATGGGGTATTTGTGCCAAATTTTGTCCAGTGGATGAAAATACATCCTGCAGATCAGTTATTGACATTATGATTCATAACAGTAGCAAAATTACAGTTTCAAAGTAGCATCGAAAATAATGTTATGGGGGGGTGTCACCACAACCATAACATTATGAGGAGCTGGATTAAGGGGTCACGGCATTAGGAAGGTTGAGAAATACTGCTCTTTGAAGTGGCAAATTCAAGACAGGGTGAAGTCCACACTTTGAGGTCCAGAGAAAAGTCCAGGCCCTTGGAGAGTTATTATGTATTATTATTATTATTATTATTATTATTATTATTATTATTAATTTGAAACACAACAAGATGAGTCTACAGCAGACACTCTGCTGGCTGTTGTATTGGATCACACATCGGACACTTCCCAAATGTCTAGGACTGTGTGATGTATCGGCGAATAATGCTTGCAGATCCCAGTAAGGTAATCTTGTCAGCGCCAATTGTCTATAAGTGCAGGCCAAGGTCTTTAGGCACTGCACCTAGTGTGCCGATTACCACTGGGACCACCTTTACTGGTTTGTTGTTGTTGTTGTTGTTGTTGTTGTTGTTGTTGTTGTTGTTGTTAATCCCCCGCTTTATCTCTCCCAAAGTGGACTCCACAGGGCTTTACATAAAAGCATTAGTATGCAATTTGAAGCCCTTTGAAGCTCAGACTAAAACCCAAGGCAACATCACCAGCCCGAAGCTGCTACAAGATTTTGGTGAGTAAGCACTGCCGCCTGGTGGCCAAAAAATTTCCTTTAGAAGCATCCCATAGTCCCTTTGAAGATGAGCTTCCCTATGCTCATCTTTTGGGGTAAATGACCTCACCAAACTTAGGGTGTGTCTCGATTTGCATCATACGCACCTCTTGGTGCTGCGCCAAAGCCAAAGAGGAAGCTGCTCCAGGAGCTCCTCTTTGAGGGACATCATCTCTCATTTAATTGCATTGACTCAGTGCTATGGGATCCCCTAGGCTAGGATAACATAGCATTGAACCAAGGCAATTCAAGTGATTCATTCTGCAGCATAGATGCACCCCAACATTTACTTTTACTAATGTTTACTAACAACAGGGACTCAAAGGGTTAGATTAATAGAATCATAGAGTTGGAAGAGACCTCATGGGCCATCCAGTCCAACCTCCTGCCAAGAAGCAGGAATATTGCATTCAAAGCACCCCCGACAGATGGGCATCCAGTCTCTGTTTAAAAGCTTCCAAAGAAGGAGCCTCCACCACACTCTGGGGCAGAGAGTTCCACTGCTGAACGGATCTCACAGTCAGGAAGTTCTTCCTAAAGTTCAGATGGAATCTCCTTTCTTGTAGTTTGAAGCCATTGCTCCATTGCGTCCTAGTCTCCAGGGGAGCAGAAAACAAGTTTACTCCCTCCTCCCTATGACTTCCTCTCACATATTTATGCATGGCTCTTATCATGTCTCTTCTCAGCCTTCTCTTCTTCAGGCTATACATGCCCAGCTCTTTAAGCCGCTCCTCATAGGGCTTGTTCTCCAGACCCTTGATCATTTTAGTCGCCCTCCTCTGGACACATTCCAGATTGTCAATATCTCTCTTCAATTGTGGTGCCCAGAATTGGACACAATTGAAACATTCACACCTGCCTCAAACAGACAAGGGTTCTTTCTCCCACCCTGAACATTCCACAAATATGTAAACCCCACTTGCCTCGTTTCCAACAGACCTCATAACCTCTGAGGATGCCTGCCGTAGTTGGAAACATGGCCACATCCCGGAAAACTCACAGCAACCCATATCTGACTTCACCTGAAAGCACTCCCTCCAAGCCCTGGATTCAGGCCAGGGTCCTGGAGGAGTCAGTGGTCCCCCTGGGCTTTTGCTTGCCTTGTTCCTCCCATCTCCTCTGCTTAATTTATAAACATCTGTCAGGACATGAGGCTAATTGAGACAGATGTGGCTCCTTGCGCTCCTTGTGCGGAGAGATGATGAATCCCAAATGTAAGATAATGTGCCTGTTAAGGATTTAAGAGAATCCTCCAAGTCTCCGAATGGCAATGCATAACACATCCAGGGCTGAATTGGGGTCTGCCAGGAAGGCTGTTGCTCTTATGACTAATTTGTGCCTCTCCTTATGCAAGGCACCTAGAATCATAGAATCCTTGAGATGAAAGAGACCTGGTGGGCCATCCAGTCCAACACCATTCTGCAAAGAAGCAAAAAAAGTATGGCATTCAAAGCCCCTGCGACAGATGGCTACCCAGCCTCTGTTTCAACGCCTCCAAAGAAGAAGCCTCCACTATCACGAAAATTTAATGTGCAGATTTTATAAATGTGGGTTTAATATGATATGTGGGAATGAATGGAGGAATTGAAGGATGTATAGAGCTAATAATTTTGGAAACACCAGTAAAAGACCCAGACCTACAATGACGAACTACCTGCTTGCTGGACTGTAATTAAAAGTTGCTAATAAAAGCTGAAAAGTAAACTCTGAGAAGAATTGGGACAGAGATAACAGAAAGGTTTACAATGTTAAGAAGGAAGTCAACATAAGATCAGCACCAATCAAGAAGCTCAACATCTGGCCAGGAAACTGAGATGGAATCATAGAATCCTAGAGTTGGAAGAGACCACATGGGTCATCCAGTCCAACCCCCTGCCAAGAAGCAGGAATATTGCATTCAAAGCACCCCTGACAGATTTATTTATTTATTTATTTATTTATTTATTTATTTAGCAGTTTTGTATACCGGTCTTCTCACCTCCATTCGAGGGACTCAGGCCGGTTTCCAACATCAATATTACAGACAGTCATTAAAACATCATATTCTAAATCACACTAAAACATTAAAATAGCAAAATACAATCAGTGGTCAGTCATCATCAAAAATCATTATTTGTCGTCATCCATCCATATCACAGGATCATGGCTCATTCGTCGAATGCCAATCCCCAAAGCCAAGTTTTCACCTGTTTCCTGAACGTTAAGATAGAAGGGGCAGTTCTGATCTCCAGTGGAAGGGAGTACCAGAATCGAGGGGCCACCACCGAGAAGGCCCTGTCTCTCGTCTCCACCAGCCGCGCCTGTGAGGCCGGTGGGATCGAGAGCAGGGCCCCTCCAGGCGATCTTAGCAATCTTGATGGTTCATAGGGGAGGATACATTTGGACAGGTAAATTGGGCCGGAGTTGTTTAGGGCTTTATATTTTAACACCAGCACTTTGAATTTTGCTCGGAAGCTGACTGGCAGCCAGTGGAGCTGGCGCAACATAGAGTAGTATGCTCCCTGTATCCCGCTCCCTGTACCCTGCTCCCGATGGCCATCCAGCCTCTGTTTAAAAGCTTCCAAAAAGTGAGTCTCCACCACATTCTAGGGCAGAGAGTTCCACTGCTGAACAGCTCTCACAGTCAGAAAGTTCTTCGTCATGTTCAGATGGAATCTCCTTTCTTGTAGTTTGAGAACTTTGAGATTACATCAGCAGAATATTTCTATAAAAGACTCAGTCTAATAATGCTCAAAGTTTGGCAGACTGAGGAGTCTTTTCCACCCCCTATGCTCTGCTCCATGGGAAGGAGAGAGATGGTGTACGTATGGAAAGTGGCAGATTTGCAAGCAGGGGCGGCTCAACCCATTACGCAAAGTAAGCATTTGTAGTATAGTTGATTTTGCCCAGGGTCACTCCAGGGGTGCTCTTGGGAATAGACCTTGACATATGCGAGTTGTAGTTACTGGGATGTATAGTTCACCTACAATCAAAGAGCATTCTGAACTCCACCAATGATAGAAATGAACCAAATATGGCACACAGAATTCCCACGATGAACAGAAAATATATATCAGTGATTGGTTGGGGGGGGGGGCGCCAAAATACTGTTTGCTTACTGTTGAAAATAAGGTTGAACACTGTGAAAACCATCCACAACCTGGCAAAATGGAACTTCCTAAAATAATCCTTCAACTTGTGTGACTGTGGAACAGAACAAACAACTCCGCATTTGCCCACTATGCCCTGCCTCATGCACAGAGGAAGAATTGTTTAAAGCTACAGACTATGCAGTCACTGTTGCCTGTTTTTGGCTAAAATTATTTAGCCGCTTGTGCTCCCTCTAATTTATCATTTTTATACTTATTTATGCAATAATTTTGACACAAAATGAATAAACCTCCAACATTCCCATTTTAGCTACCATCTCTATAGAACATTGTATACATATTATTTTCTCGAGTAGAGCCAGGGTCAGTCTGGAGAGAATGCCAGGAGCCTCACTCCATGCCAACTGACCTTCTTCCACAGGTAATTTTGAAGACTTTGGCATTTAAATAGGAAAATGGGAGAAAACAGGGAAACCAAGAGCCAATGGAACACAAAGGGGCCCAAAGGGTTCTTCTGGGCCAAAGAAGAACTCCCCGCACATCAGGAATCCTTTTTGGGCTGCTGTGCTGTTTACCTAAGAGCCTGTCTATGCAGATTTATGCAAATGGGACCCCATCTGCTGCTTCTGTTCATTAATTAGCATCTTGTTCTGAAACGTGGGAGCCGAGCCAAACGCTGCAAATTTTTCAAATGCAATGGGTGGTGTGGTGGTGTTGCTTCTGTATCACAAAGGCCTTTCAAAAACAGAAGACAAGAGTCTTATTTTCCCAGATCCCTCCCAGCAGTCATTTTTGAATGCGAGTCAGGAGAAGGACCCCACAATGCCCCATTCCTTGCATTACAGGTTGCTCCAAAGGACCCTCAATCTGAAACCCGTAATGCTTGGAGCTGGCTACATTTCCATCGGTGAACAGGGCTCTTTTTGGAGATGCCAGGAAGTCCCACACAATGGCACCAATCGCCTGCATCATGGCCAAAAGCTCCGCTGAAGTTTCTTCTTTCATGAAACACAAATCCAGGTCCCACCAAACTCCATGAAATCTCTACCTTGAGTTCGAATACGAATACCCTATCCTGCTTAAGTAATGTTTCTCAACCTTCCTAATGCTGTGACCCCTTAATGCAGTTCCTCATGTTGTGGTGACCCCCAACCCATTATATTATTTTCATTGCTACTTCATAACTGTAATTTTGCTTCTGTTATATTGTAATGTCAATATCTGATATGGAGGATGTATTTTCATTCACTGGACCAAATTTGGCACAAATACCTGATACGTCCAAATCTGATGGAGTTGGGGGGGGGATTGATTTTGTCATTTGGGAGTTGTAGTTGCTGGGATTTATAGTTCACCTACAATCAAAGAGCATTCTGAACTCCACCAATGATGGAATTGAACCAAACTTGGCACACAGACTCCCATGACCAACAGAAAATACTGGAAGGGTTTGGTGGGCATTGACATGGACCTCTAGTTCAGTTCACACAGAGAAGCCTTTCGTACAGGACGTGAATCAGTTCCACCTGTAGAAAGCTTCGTCTTTTACAGCTTTGCTGGGGGGATCCAGTCCCACAGCTCCACAGAGAACTACAGCATAGCCTTTATTGGGGAATTTAGTTCCACAACTCTACAGCCAGCCTTCGCTCTGGGAATTGAAAGCCTTCTTTCCTCTTGGAAATCTACTAAAGGACTCTGTTTGGTAAGGACCACTCATGGCAGCCATAAAGCAATTTGTACCAGGTGTAGGGGCCCACACCAGCAGAGCTTAAATCGGATTTCCCTGGGAGGAGTCAAGGATTTCCCTTGTAGAAGGAAGAAACAGTTTATGAAGAAAGTTGCCTGTCCCTTGTGGACAAGATTTAAGCAAGCCACCAGTTGATTCAAAGCCTTGAAGTATTTTTTTGATTTATTGAAGATTTAAGCAACAATAAAAACTTTGTTGAACTTTCTAAGTCTTTAAAAGAACTTTGTGTGGGGAAATCCAAAAGGCCTCTCAGCCGAGGCACCCCAGCATCCCGTTGGGCATTCAGAAAACACGTCCTGTCTACAGACTCTTTCACAGGCCCAGCATGTGACAGCACAGGGCCAAACTTCCCACACAGAGCCCCCATGCCTTGAAGGGACTCGCTGGCATGAGCGTCCCTCCAGCTTCACACGCTCTCCCTCGCCCCGCACACACACACCACTCTGCCATGGACTTATTTATTTATCGTGTCAGGGGCAGACCAAACAGATGCATTGCATTTTTTAGCAAACAAACAAACAAAACACAAAGTTTGCAAGCTTGGTAGTTGATTAAATGTCCTTTGACCATTAGCTGGCCACTTGGAGTGCCTCTGGTGTTGCTGCAAGAAGGTCCACCATTGAGCATGTAGCAGGGCTCAGGTTGCATTGCAGCAGGTGGTCTGTGGTTTGCTCTTCTCCGCACTTGCATGTCGTGGATTCCACTTTGTAGCCCCATTTCTTAAGTTGGCTCTGCATCTCGTTGTGCCAGAGCGCAGTCTGTTCAGCACCTTCCAAGTCGCCCAGTTTTCTGTGTGACCAGGGGGGAGTCTCTCATCTTCCCTCCCCACTTGGAGTCTCAGAAACAGCCCTCCCCTAAGAAGAAGAAGAAGAAGAAGAAGAAGAAGAAGAAGAAGAAGAAGAAGAGGAGGGGAGGAGGAGGAGGAGGAGGAGGAGGAGGAGGAGGAGGGAACTCGGGGCAGTTTAAATGAGGCCAAGCCCGATAATACATAACCGCAAAAATACAGAACAACAAAAATATCATCACAATAAAATAAATAGAACATAAAGTGAATAAACAGTAAAAATCAATCACAGTGGATGGGCCCAATATACATAAAATTATAAAACACTGGGTTGAGATAGGAATTACCACTGTTAGAGACCTGAAATTCGGTCTTCTTAGGTCCACATCACGGGAACACGTAAGGAAGGAGACAGTCCCAAAAAAAGATCAAAAAACAAGGTTTATTTTAGTTTCTCCATGAAGAAGACGGACAGCCTGGCAGCATACGCAGATGCTACCCTTCAAGTGACTGCCGCGCCCCTCCTCTTTTTCTGCTGACTTTTATACTCAAGTAATAGGTCATGGAAAGTACTCTCTTTCCAGCCCCTCTCCCTTGACCTTTTGATGGAAAGTACCTTCTTGTACCTGCAGACTCTGCGCTTAACCACAACCTTTGAACTTAACCACAACACAACTTCCGACCTCTACATGTCACATCTTGTTTCTTAAAAACATTTTCTTCCCTGTTGCTCCTTTTCTACAGAGAAAGGGTATGTTTCTCTTTTGCTGTTAATTTCATTCAAAGTCCCTTGCTTAGCATTTGCAAATTTCACTCAAAAGACCCTTTCACCACGATATAAGAGCTCATAGGGGATGGAACAGCTGAGAGGCTAGCCAATCACAGCAGAGGAGGGCTTTTGGTGGGAACCTCCATGACCAACAGAAAATTATGTGCTTTCTGATGGTCTTTGGCGACCCCTCTGACACCACCACCACCACCACCACCACCCCCCGGTGACCCCCCCTGAGGGGTCCCAAACCCCAAGTTGAAAAACAATGTGCTTGAGTGTCCTGAGACTCAGAAATGGTCTGAAAACACCCACCAAAGTGCTTCTTGTGAGGTGTAAATACCTGCACAGATTGGCTTGCGTGCTGGAAACCTAAATAAATGATGTGGGCTACCCAACTACTTTGTCCTCCTAAGAATAAACAGGACTCTTTCCAAGACAGACCTGCTGAGAAAGAGGAGAATTATGAACAGATCTGCGGGTTTACTTTTTCGGGCCGTTCATCCCACTTTCATTATCCCCTAATAAATATTCCCTTTGACACTGGCATCATGTAACTCATTACGGCTGCTCCCACCGTGACTTATGTGGCTGAGCGCCTGCAAATATGGGGATATTTATGGCCGATCCGTACTGTTTCTAAGGAAAATATTGATTTGTTAACAACTGAATGGCTCTATGGCCATTAAATCAGAGCAGCTGATCATAAACTCCCCGCATTAACCAAAGAATAGGTTTACCTTAAAATTTTTATGATGTTTATTTATTTATGTACTTCGCAAATGGCAGAGAGAGAAAGAAAAAGGGGAAAGGCAAAGGAGGAAAAAGAAAAGCAGCGCAGTGAAGGGAAAGGAGTCTTCTGCGAGAGGAATTGTGATTTATGAGCCCCCTGAGCCGCTCTCCTTTTTCTTTTACATCTGTCCAAGAAAAGCAGGTGGCAAAGAGAGACGGCGCATAAGGCCGGGGAGGATTTCGTTTTGTGGCTCCTTCTTGCTTCATTGCAGGATCACTCCCTCACTTCCCTGTTACACAGATGTTGTTGAGCCACAGCAAACTTTATGGACAATAAGAAGACTTCAAGCAAGAAATGTGATTTTTCATTTATTTTTAAAAACATTTTCCACTCTTCCAAAGATTTGTAATGTCAAAGCCCTTGGAGTTTCCAGGAGAACCCAGCAGCAACTGTACCCAAACTCTATCAAAGCTAAGCCCTTTAATAAATGTATAAAATTGATATTTTTCTGTGTAACTTGTATTGCTTGTGTACTGTATCAATTTCTAAATGTATAAACTGGTATTCAATGTTTCATGAAGACAGCTGCTCCGCCGTGTCCCCTGTCTGTGTAATCCCCTGGGAACAGAGATTGCTTTAAAGATCCCTCCAACAATCTCCCAATCGAGATAATATCAGGTGAGACAGATGATCCTATTCATAAAATCATGGAATCATTGAGTTGGAAGAAACCTGGTGAGCCATCCAATCCAACCCCATTGTGCCAAGAAGCAGGAAAATCGCCTTGAAAGCACCCCGACAGATGGCAATCCAGTTTAAAAGCCTCCAAAGAAGGAGCCTCCACCACACTCTGGGGCAGAGAGAGAGTTCCACTGTTGAACAGCTCTCTCTCACACAGTCAGGAAGTTCTTCCTCATGTTCAGGTGGAATCTCCTTTCCTGTCGTTTGAAGCCATTGCTCCGCATCCTAGTCTCCAGAGAAGCAGAAGGATGCCTGTTCCCTCCTCCCTATGACTTCCCCTCACATATTGATACATGGCCCTCATAATATATCCTCTCAGCCTTCTCTTCTGCAGGCTAAACATGCCCAGCTCTTTAAGCCACTCCTCATAGGGCTTGTTCTTGAGACCCTTGATCATTTTAATAGCTCTCCTCTGGACACATTCCAGCTTGTCAACATCTCCCTTCAATTGTAGTGCCCAGAATTGGACACAGTATGCCAGTATGACCAAGGCAGAATAGAATAGAGGGGGAGCATTACCAGAGGAGGGACAAAATCCCATTGGCATCTTAAACTGCCACATGACATTCCTGGCTTCTGTTTCCCTTCCTCGTCACAAGGACTCCAAGTTCTTTTCTACACTTCCTACTCTCAAGCCAGGCCTCGTCTCCCATTCTGTCTCTTTGCATTTTATTTTTTCTGCCTAAGTGGAGTTTCTTGCATTTGTCCCTGTTGAGCTTCATTGTGTTAGTTTTGGCCCATCATCTGGAAAGATTGTTTGAATTGGAATGTAAAAAATTGATATTTTCTGTGTAACTTGTATTGCTTGTGTACTGTGTCAATGTCTCTATTTATAAACT
Organism: Anolis sagrei ordinatus; assembly: GCF_025583915.1. NCBI lineage: Eukaryota > Metazoa > Chordata > Lepidosauria > Squamata > Anolidae > Anolis > Anolis sagrei. Next base: position 21,758,773 of record NW_026847882.1, on the reverse strand, counting down.
TATATTCAATGTATCCTGAAGGTAGCTGCTCCGCCGTGCCTCCTGTCTGCATAATCCACTGGGAACAGAGATTGCTGTAAAGGTCCCTCCAGCGATCTCCCAAGAGATAATATCAGGTCCATTTGTATATATATGTGAGACAGATGATACTTATGTCATCAATATGAGCTTAAAATGTTTATCTGGTTAGCAAAAAACTGAAGCTTGCCATTCCCATGGAAGAGAAGGCTAAAACCGATATGAATACATTAGTCTTCTGAATAGGGCATCCAAGGCCCTGGTCATTTGGGATTGTCACCCTCGTTGTTTTGGGGTCTTGCACCTTTGTCTCTGGACATTGAAGTTAATCAAGGGGTCATCTGCACACCCACGTCATCATCCCCTTCTGTAGGAGCCCCCGGTGGTGCAGTGGGTGAAACCCCTGTGCCAGCAGGACTGAAGATTGACAGGTCACAGGTTCGAATCCGGGGAGAGCACAGATGAGCTCCCTTTATCAGCTCTAGCTCCTCATGTGGGGACATGAAAGAAGCCTCCCACAAGGATGATAAAACATCAAAACATCTGGTTGTCCCCTGGGGTCCTTGCAGACGGCCAATTCTCTCACACCAGAAGCAACTTGCAGTTTCTCAAGTCACTCCTGACACGACAAAAAAAATCCCCTTCTGTCATCTCTACAAAAGGCTGGACCTTTGAACCCAGCAATGATCAGCTGTTCTTCTTCCCACCACAGGAATCACCCCCTCCTGCCAATGACATCAGGGATCTCTCTGGCCAATCCCTGCATGTACTTTTGTTTTGGTCTTTATATTAAAATATTAAACTAACAATGATAATAATCTTGAGACATAGTGTAAATGGATCCAGGAGCACATCAAGCCCGAGCTTTCCCCAGAAGCCAATATGACCAAGAACAACCCAGGAACAAAAATAGTGTGACATAGTGTCTTCTATGATTCTATATGTTCTATAGTCACTTTTCTATTCTTTTGTTTTAGTCTAGATAAAAAATGCTTTCTTGTTAATCTTTCCTTTTTTAAAAGTTTGTTTCAAATCATAGATTTATTTTATTTTTATTTTTTGCATTAGACAACAATGGAAGAAGACGAAAATATATCTATTCTTGTGCCTCTCCCTATTTCTTATGTTTCATCAATAAACATTATATTAGAAAATAGACATGGGAGGCCTTTGGAAGGCTGCCTGCTGCCCCCCTGTGGCTGAGATCAGAATGGTGCCTTGATGTCAACAACTAGGCATGTGCAATAGGCTTGGGCGATCAAGAAAAATTGGTTCTAAACTCGTTTCGTTTCTAAATTCTGAGGACTTCCGAAATTTAAGATTTCAAAATTTCAAAATTTCAATTCGTTAATGGCAGACGCGATTGCGCAATATGCTAAAAAACCTCCAAATGGGACAGGGGGAACTTCTGAAGCTTCCCTCTCCCTCTGTTGTTGACTGTTGGTGTGATAAAACAAACAACAACTATATTATATTATATTATATTATATATTATATTATATTATATTATATATATATTATATTATATATATTATATTATTTATATTATATATATTATATTATTATAATATTATTATATTACTTTATATTATAATATATATTATATATATATAATATTATAATATATTAAATATATTATATTATATTATACAATTATAATATAATTATAATTGTATAATATAATACAATTATAAAAAATTATTAAAAATTGGTAGACACGGATTATCTAGACCCGGCACAGTCTGGCTTTAGGCCGGGACATGGTACCGAGACAGCCTTGGTCGCCTTAGTGGATGATCTGCGCCGGGAGCTCGACAGGGGGTGTGTCCCTGTTGGTGCTGCTGGACCTCTCAGCGGCCTTCGATACCGTCGACCACGGTATCCTTCTGGGACGCCTCGCAGGGATGGGTCTTGGAGGTACTGTTTTGCAGTGGCTCCGGTCATTCCTGGAGGGTCGATCTCAGAAGGTGTTGTTGGGGGACACCTGTTCAACCCCACAACCATTGTCTTGTGGGGTTCCTCAGGGCTCAATATTGTCTCCCATGTTGTTTAACATCTACATGAAGCCGCTGGGGGAGATCATCCGGAGTTTCGGGGTACGGTGTCATCTGTACGCGGATGATGTCCAACTCTGTCACTCCTTTCCACCTGCTACTAAGGAGGCTGTCAGGTCCTGAACCGGTGCTTGGCTGCTGTGACGGTCTGGATGAGGGCGAACAAATTGAAATTGAATCCAGACAAGACAGAGGTACTCCTGGTCAGTCGTAAGGCCGAACAGGGTATAGGGTTACAGCCTGTGTTGGATGGGGTCGCACTCCCCCTGAAGACGCAGGTTCGCAGCCTGGGTGTGATCCTGGACGCATCGCTGAGCCTGGAACCCCAGGTCTCGGCGGTGACCAGGGGATCATTGGATGGACTACCCAAGCTGCGCCCGTACCTTGGGAAGTCTGACTTGGCCACGGTAGTCCACGCTCTGGTTACATCCCGTTTAGACTACTGCAACGCTCTCTAAGTGGGGTTGCCTTTGAAGACAGCTCGGAAGCTCCAACTAGTCCAACGCTCGGCAGCCATGATTTTAACAGGAGCGGAGCGCAGGGAGCATACAACCCCCCTGTTGCGCCAACTCCACTGGCTACCGATCTGCTACCGGGCTGAATTCAAAGTGCTGGCGTTGGCCTTTAAAGCCCTAAACGGTTCCGGCCCAAGCTACCTATCTGACCGCATCTCTGCCTATGAACCCACCAGGACTTTGAGATCTTCCGGGGAGACCCTGCTCTCGATCCCGCCTGCTTCTCAAGCTCGGCTGGCGGGGACGAGAGATAGGGCCTTCTCGGTGGTGGCTCCTCGGCTGTGGAACGCCCTTCCTACGGACATTAGACTAGCACCATCTCTAATGGTATTCCGCAAAAAGGTGAAGACCTGGATGTTTGTGCAGGCGTTTGAGTAATTTAGTACAATCTGGTAATGGAACATAGGAATGGAACAATGGACGACGAATCTGGACTACGCTTGGATGATGAGAAGATTGGGTACGGTTGTTTTTTGTAATAATTGTGCATTGTAATTGCTTATTGGTAATTTATGGATAATGTGTTAAGTCAATTGTTATATGTTGTATGGAACCACTGCTGTTTCTACTGTTTTTACTGTTTGTGAACCGCTGTGAGTCGCCTTCGGGCTTGAGATACAGCGGTATATAAGCAAAGTAAATAAATAAATAAATAAATAATATAGTAATAAAATATATAATATAATAATATAATAAAATATATAGAATACTATAATATAATATAATATTATATTATTATTATAATATTATTATATTATATATTATGTATTGTTGAAGGCTTTCATGGCTGGAATCACTAGGTTCTTGTGGGTTTTTTCGGGCTATAGGGCCATGTTCTAGAGGCATTTCTCCTGACGTTTCGCCTGCATCTATGGCAAGCATCCTCAGAGGTAGTGAGGCTGCGTGCCATAGATGCAGGCGAAACGTCAGGAGAAATGCCTCTAGAACATGGCCCTATAGCCCGAAAAAACCCACAAGAACCTAATTATATATTATATTATAGTATTGTATATTAGAGTGAGGCAAGAAGAAGCATGAGGAAAGAGGAGGGAAGCAGCAGAGCAAAGGGACCGGAAGTGGGGTAAATGCGAGATTGTAAAACTTGCACCAGACATACAAAAATAATTACGAAATAATTACGAAAATTAAAAAATTGGAAAAATTGTTTCGATTCTTAATTACTCCTCACACTATTCCTGCATGGTTCGATATTGGATCGTAAGCTAATTTAAATACGAATTAATAACGAATTACGAAATAAACAAACTGGATCGCCCAAGCCTAATGTGCAACGTCTATGATAAAAACATGTTTCTTTTCCGCCATGCTTATATCTACTGTGTTATATTTATTTCTTTGTTTGTTTGTTTACTAAATTTATATACTGCTTTTCTCCCCCTAAGGGAACTCAAAGTGGTTTCCAACATTATAAAGGCAAAATTCAATGCCGTACACACACATGTGAAATCCAACAGATAATAGCAAGACAATAACATATAACTAAAAATTAACCAAAGCAAACGGAGCCCCCGGTGGCACAGTGGGTTAAACCCCTGTGCCGGCAGGACTGAAGACCGACAGGTTGCAGGTTCGAATCCGGGGAGAAGCGGATGAGCTCCCTCTATCAGCTCCAGCTCCTCATGCGGGGACATGAGAGAAGCCTACCACAAGGATGATAAAACATCAAATCATCCGGGTCCCCTGGGCAACGTCCTTGCAGACAGCCAATTCTCTCACACCAGAAGCGACTTGCAGTTTCTCAGGTCGCTCCTGACATGACAAAAAAAATCCCAAACCAAATTAAAACATAAACATAAAAGAACATTTAGGCATAAAGCATAAAAAATTAAACATCGATAATATAATAACATTTACAGTAGAGTCTCGCTTCTCCGACCTTCACTTATCTGACGTTCCGTTTTATCCGACACTCTTATCCGACACCCCCTTTTCCTCCAGCATTTTCCCTTCAATTAAAGGGGTGCTCCCCAACTCTCTCTCCATTTCCAAAGGGCAAGACAAGGAGGAGGAGGGGGGGGAGGAAAGAGGGAAAAGAGGCAGGACCTGAAGCGGAAGTAACCTCCCTCCTTCCCTCTGGGATTTCCACACTTCTCTTCCACATCCGGGCACTTTCTACTGGGCATCTCCAGCCCTGAGCCATTGCCTTGCCTGAACCCTTTGAGTCCCTGTTGTTAGTATTCTAGGTGTCTAATGGCGCATCGGATGGGTAACAGTAGGAGACTCCATATAATCTGACATTTTCGTTTATCCAATGTTCTGCTGGCTCATTTACGTCAGATAAGCGAGAAACTACTATATATTAAAACCTACCAATAAACAACATGATTTAAAAACAGTTATTAAAATCACACCATCCAAAATCAAATCCATAGTTGTTCCATTGGTCCATTCGCTATTTCTTATTATTTTATTGAACTACAAGCTTTGTTATCTTGGTCACATAACCACGATTTTACTTTCTTCCTGAATGTCAGGTGGAAGGGATCTGCTCTAACTTCGCTAGGGAGGGAGTTTCATAGTTGAGGAGCCACCACTGAGAAGGCCCTGTCTCTCATCCCCATCAACCGCACTTGCTACAGAGGTGGGACGGAAAGCAGGGCCTCCCCAGATGATCTTAATCTCCATAGTGGTTCATAGAGGGAGATAAGTTTGGACAGGTAAGCTGGGCCAGAACCATTAAGGGCTTTATAGGCTAAAGCCAGCACTTTGAATTGTGCTTGGTAGCAGACTGGCAGCCAGTGGAGCTGACGTAACAGAGGAGTTGTGTGCTCCCTGTATGTCGCTTTGGTGAGGAACCTGGCTATCGCCTGTTGGATTACTTAGAGCTTCTGAACAGCCTTCAAAGGTAGCTCCACATAGAGTGTGTTGCAGTAGTCTATCCTTTATGTAGGAGACCCCTGTGGCACAGTGGGTTAAACCCCTGTGCTGGCAGGACTGAAGACTGACAGGTCGCAGGTTCGAATCGGGAGAGAGGCGGATGAGCTCCCTCTATCAGCTCCAGCTCCTCATGCAGGGACATGAGAGAAGCCTCTCACAAGGATGATAAAAACATCAAATCATCCGGGCGTTCCCTGGGCAACATCCTTGCAGACGGCCAATTCTCTCACACCAGAAGCGACTTGCAGTTTCTCAGGTCGCTCCTGACACGACAAAAAAAAAAAATGGACCACCGTGGCCAAGTCAGACTTCCCAAGGTATAGTCGCAACTGGAAGGTATTGATCTGTTTGGATTCTAAAATCCCAGAGGATTTTTGCGTCTTCATTTTCCGTAGTTTTTTCCAGCTGGTGCTCAGACCAGTTTTCACTGCAGGCGAGGCCATACTTCTTGCAAGTGCACCATTGCTGTTTGCCTGTTGTGATGTTCCATATAGCCAGTCTGGGCTATTTTCTTGCAATCACAAATAAGGTACTCCACTGTCTTTGCATAAAAGGCACTTGGGGTCATTGTAGGACTTTTCCATTCTTTTTTTATTATTCCATTTGTTCATAAGGCTTGTTCTTGTGCAGCAAAATTCGGGCCTTCGATTTCCTTTTATTAGAGTTCTCCTTCTAAGCCACTTCCATATTTCCTTGCTGTCAAGCTTCCCGTCAATGATCTTCAAATACTGCCCATGAAGTGGCTTGCTTGGCCACTTCTCTTTTTATGTTACAAGCCATTGCACTCTTCTTTTGATTGTTTGGCTTTCAGCATCTCAGCCTGAAGGACTTGCTTGGCTCTTGGCTTTCTTAGATGTCTTCTTCCAAGTTCCTTTTTTCTCCCTCTACTCATTGCTTGACTTGCAGCAGCCCTCCCTCTTCCTCCGTCAGAACTTGCTAGGGAGAATCCACCTATGTCAATTCTTGGGTGCTCGATTTACTGTAATTTTCCATGTTTATCTATCCAGGGTGTCCAATTCGGTTTGTGTCCAGTTAACTGTGCCTGAAGTGTAGCATACTACAGGCTCAGCCCACATATTGACTGTCCTTGATCTATTTCCTCCACTCAGCATTGATTTCAAGATATTTCTGACCCTTCTACTTCCTCATTCTGCCTTTGACTTCTGCAATATTATTATTATGGGACAGAGAGTTTCATCTATGCTGACGATTGTGCCATCACCTCCCAAGCAAGGAACTTTGAAATGGTTGAACAGAAACTATCCAAAGCTTTAGGTGCTCTTACTGCCTATGATGGGGAAAACCAGCTGATTCCCAATCCATCTAAAATGCAGACGTGTGCTTTTCACCTTAAGAACACAGAAGCATCTTGAGCTCTGCAGATGACCTGGGAAGGAATACTACTGAAGCATCGCAGTACACCAAAATACTTGGAAGTTACCCTGAACCTGGTGGCGCAGTGGGTTAAAGCCCTGTGCCGGCAGGACTGAAGGTCACAGGTTCGAATCCGGGAGAGGCGGATGAGCTCCCTCTATCAGCTCCAGCTCCTCATGCGGGGACATGAGAGAAGCCTCCCACAAGGATGATAAAAACATCAAATCATCTGGGCGTCCCCTGGGCAACGTCCTTGCAGATGGCCAATTCTCTCACACCAGAAGCGACTTGCAGTTTCTCAAGTCACTCCTGACACGACAAAATAAATAAAATCTGAACCGTGCTCTGACTTACAAGAAGCATTGCTAGACTATCAAGCAAAAAGTGGGCGCTAGAAATAATATCATACGAAAGCTGACTGGCACAACCTGGGGATCACAACCAGACACAGTGAAGACATCTGCCCTTGTGCTCTGCTACTAAATACGTATGCCCAGTGTGGAACACATCTCACCACATTAAAACAGTGATGTTTATTATTTATTTATTTATTTCGAGTACTTCTACCCCGCCCTTCTCAACCCCCGAGGGGGGGACTCAGGGCGGCTTACAAAAGGCACAATTCGATGCCTACACAGTAATACACATACGTATAAAACAGCAATTAAAACAATTATAACAGTTAAAACAATCAATATATAACACAATCAATAAAACTAATCTCATGCTCAGCGTTCGTCATTCAGAGTTCCATAATTTCATGTGACTCTTAATGAGACATGCTGCATTATCACAGGATGTCTACACTCCACATCACTGGAGAAACTATACTGTTTAGCCAGTATTGCACCACCTGACATGCGCAAGGAAGTAGCAGCCAGCAATGAAAGGACCAAGGCAAAGACATCTCTGGCCCATCCTCTGTTCGGATATCAGCCAGCAAGTCAACACCTTAAATCAAGAAATTCTAAGATCTACAGAGATACTCACAGGAACACCTCTGCAAGCGAGAGTCCAAAAGTGGCAGGCTAAAACCCAGAACCTCAAGCCATGGCTGAGATCAGATGACAAACTCCCTCCTGGGCACACAAACCGGGCGACTTGGGAGGCACTGAACAGGCTGTGCTCTGGCACTATGAGTTGCAGAGCTAACCTTAAGAAATGGGGCCACAAAGTGGAGTCCATGACATACAAGTGTGGAGAAGAGCAAACCACAGACCACTGACTACAATGTAACCTGAGCCCTGCCACATGCACAATGGAGGACCTTCTCACATCAACACCAGGGGCACTCCAAGTGGCCAGCTACTGGTCAAAGGACATTTAGTATCATGCCAAGTTTTTTTAATTTTGTGTTTTTAAATATGTACATTACAACTATACCCTCGGTTCTCTTCTGACACAATAAATATACATTACTATTAATATTGTTATTATTATTTCATATGTACAACGTGCCTCCATCCCTCCCTAGCATCCCCCAGTGGATTACTCTCCCGCTCTGAGCTTTTGGTTGGCATTCTTCCCCTCCTTAGCACCAGAAAGCAGGACAATGTTGTATTGCCCGAGTGATATTCCAGAGTTGCTGACACACCTCATACAATTTCTCTTTATCCTGCTGGATTTATGGCCTGCTAAGCAGGTTTCTTTGAGCCGAAGGAATGTGGGTGGGTGGGTGAGATTAGGCGCCGTAAAAGGCTTCTTGCAAACCCACCACTCCCCAGTGAAGCAAAGAAGATGAAGCAGAGGAGCCGGTTATTTAGGGCAGAAGATAAGGATCCCCCAAATACTGATGGTTTGGTATGGGGGGCCCATTGGGGGAAAGGAGGCGCTCCCAAAGTCAATGGTCTCTGGTCCCTCCTTATGCCTAATGGTATTTCAAAACAAATAACCATAAAGTGGCTTGATGAAAAACAGCCATGGAAAGAGACATCTCGCCCTCATATGCATTTATTGGCATCTATTTATTGCTGGGACGGTTTCCACGGTGCTGATTCTTGTAACGGCTTCACCTAATTCGTTTTTAATTTGTTTTCAGCTGATTCTTAATGATGTTTGTTGGCTGCCTTTGAGAGCAGCTGCTTTGTCTTTCATAGAAGAAGCAAGGGATGAGGAAACAGGAGGCACCTTCGCCACTCGATAGATCAGCGTTTTTCAACCTGGGGGTTCAGGACCCCTGGGGGGTCATGAGAGGGGGTCACCAAAGGCCATCAGAAAACACATATTTCTGATAGTCTTAGGAACCCCTTTGACAGAGAAGGCTGATGATCCCTCTGCCTGTTCTTCTCATGGGGAAAGTGGAGTCTCAGACCAAGAACTGTTGCTACTGCTGCTGCAGACATCAAGAGGGAGAGGGAGAGGAAGAGGCGGCAGCCACAGTTTCAGCCGTGTCTAATGTTGGGGAGGAAAGAGGAAGGTAGCCGCATTGCCACTAATCAGGGGAAGTCCTGCCCCAGAGAAAGCCCCATTTCGGGAAAGGGCTCCATTGCAGCAGAGGCAGGAAGGAGGCTGTTATTATGGCAGTGGTTCTCAACCTTCTTGATGCCGTGACCCCTTAATACAGTTCCTCATGTTGTGATGAAACCGAGCATGCCCCCCCCCCCAAAAGAGGTAGTAACTTATAGTTCTGCAAAGGGCAAGGGCACCAGACTGCACAATAGGGGTTAAGCCTTGGTCAATTTGCCAAGACACTAACAACAGCAAGGACCCCAGGAGGCTTTCAGGGAGCAGATTGGTCCCTGGGCTCCAGCCCTTGGAAAGAGTTACAGTTTTCCAAGGACAAAGGAACCCCACCAATGATAAAATTGAGCCAAACGTCCCACACAGAACTCCCATGACCAACAGAAAATATTGTGTTTTCTGATGGTCTTTGGTGACCCCTCTGACACTCGTGACCCCCCCGAGGGGTCCTGACCCCTATGTTGAGAAATGCTGTACTACAGTCTTCCAGCTGGAACTGTCCTTCCTTCTACAAAGCCGCGGCTATGCTTTTGGTGCCCTTCCTCTGGGGCTTCTTGCCTAACCAGAGGCTTCCTCTTCTCCTCCTCCTCCTCCTTTTCCTCCTTTTCCTCCCCTTCATTAGCTTTGGCTCCGATCAGAGGGCTCTGGCATTCGGCAGCTCACTCTCTCCTTTCTCTATCAACATGAAAGATCATTTGAGCTCTGAATTGCATTAGCATGGCATTTTTATAGTAAATTACCCTCACTCAGCAGCCTGAAAAAGAAACAGAGCGCTTTCAACTCTGCAGATTATGGGAACATATAAATATTGGAGGCAGCGGGAAGAGGTCGCTGACAGGGAGATGAGAGTCTGTAACGATTGTATATTAATTTGGTATTACAACCAATTTCAGTGGGAAAGGTTATGCTTCCAGCCTGTAAGGCGCAGGGGGAGGATTCAGCCTTCATTCGGCTCTTTGGCAAAACAACCATTGAGGGCGGATTTAACCCTCAGGATCGTCTTTCTGAAATACAGCATTTTCAACCAGCCGCGGATAGTGAGATCCATCCATGGATAGCGAAATCCGAAGTGCTGTTGCTATTGGCATACCACTAATTCCAACTGACATGGCATTTGAGTACTAACTTCCAGTATGCCTTGCATTTGCTATGACTATCAATAAAGCACAGGGGAAATCTTTGAAAGTATGTTGTTGTTGTTGTTCATTCATTCAGTTGTTTCGGACTCTTCGTGACCTCATGGACAGGGGCAACTCAACCCATTACGCAAAGTAAGCATTTGCAGTATAGTTGATTTTGCCCAGGGGCGATCTTGAGGCGCTCTTGACATATGCGGATTGTAGTTACTGGGATGTATAGTTCACCTACAATCAAAGAGCATTCTGAACTCCACCAATGATGGAATTGAACCAAATATGGCACACAGAACTCCCACGACAAACAGAAAAAATATATCAGTGATTGGTTGGGGGGGGGGGGGGCGCCAAAATACTGTTTGCTTACCATTGAAAATTACCTAGGGGCGCCTCTGCTCATGGACCAGCCCACACCACAGCTCCCTGTTGGCCATCACCACCCCCAGCTCCTTCAAGGTCAATCCAGTCACTTCAAGGATGCCATCCATCCACCTTGACAACAAACACAAATCCACTACAAGTCATAGTACATAAATCACAAAGGTAAATGTTTTTTTCAGCTTATATACAGGTAATTAAATGTATAACCAACTTATATGATGCAGCATTGAGCAATATACAATGAACAAAAAACTGTTGTTTATACAGTGATATCCTTTACGTGGATATCCTCTTACAAGGGACTGGAAACTCCACTCAAGAGTATCTTTCTCTAAAGTAAGGGATCTTATGCCCTTAAGAGAAGTCTGCTTTAGAGCAAGAAAGACTCTGCTCTTGTTACTGATGTAAAATCACTTTATAAACAACAGTTTTTTGTTCATTGTATATTGCTCAATGCTGCATCATATAAGTTGGTTATACGTTTAATATTGTATCATATAAGCTGAAAAAAACATTTACCTTTGTGATTTATGTACTATGACTTGTAGTGGATTTGTGTTTGTTGTGATTTTGGGAATCCATTGTCTTTTATTTATTTATTTACTTTATTTGTATACCGCTGTTCTCAGCCCTTAGGCGACTCACAGCGGTTAACAACAAGAACAGCAAAAATTCAATGCTACCATAACACGGTATAAAAAACAGTTAACATCATAACATATTATAGAAAAGTATACAATTAACAACAATATACAATTAACACCAATAGCCATTCGCTAGCGTCTCATCACTAAAAACATGATCCAGATCCGTCATCCATTGTTCCATTCCTATGTTCATTACATTCATTGCACTGACTATTCGAACGCCTGCTCAAACAACCAGGTTTTCACTTTTTTGCGGAATACCATTAATGATGGAGCTAGTCTAATGTCCGTGGGAAGGGCGTTCCACAGCTGCGGGGCCACCACCGAGAAGGCCCTATCTCTCGTCCCCACCAGCCATGCCTGAGAGGCAGGCAGGATCGAGAGCAGGGCCTCCCCGGAAGATCTCAAAGTCCTAAATTTAATAAATAAATAAATTTTGGGAATCCATTGTCTTTTGTATCCATCCATCTTGTCCTTAGTGGGTCCTCTTCCTTTTTCCTTGCATTTTCCCCAGCATAATTGTCTTCTCTAAGCTTTCCTTTCTTCTCATGATGTGGCCAAAGTACTTCCTCTTGGCCTCTACTATTCTTCCCTCCAATGAAAGTGTACGGTTTGAATTTTAAAAACATTGCTTTTCTCAGGGACACTTATACGTTGCTTGCTCCAGAGTCGGTAAACCATCCGATCTTTATGTTTATCCAGAAAACCGACAAATCAAAAATGTAGTCAATCAATTAGTTTTACAATAAAAAATGATTTCTGCTAAAAATGTCTTATTTTTTTTCCTCTTTCCTTTCATTCAACATAGACACAGCAATGCAAGGCAGAGTATTGAACTGAATGATGTGTTTTCTTGGTGAATCTATGTTCGCAACAATGCTTTTATTTACTATCTCATTCATTTTGGGTTTAGCTAGTAGAATATAAACATATTAAATGGGCACACAAATAGAGATCCGTGTGAAGCCGATAGGAACTTTAGGAGGGTCTTCCCCAGGAGAATAGCAAAAAAAAAAAAAAAAAGGTACACAAACACAACCTGCCTTGCCTAAGCAAAGCCAACCAACCCAAAGTAAACACCATCAGAAAAAAGCTTTGCCTCAACAGGATCTGCATGCACCTTCTGCCCTCCTGCCCTCACAGGCCTCCATTTAGTTTCTCTTTGCTATTTCCCCTGAATGACTTCCCCATTGCAGAGTATTTCTCACGTTGTGTGCAGATCTGCCAGAACCTTTCCAACGGAAGAGCCTTTTTTAGCTGGTATTGGCTAAAGCTGAGCATCTACATTCAGTGGAAGGTTCCAGAAATAGGGCTCCAGAGGTGGGCAACAGTCCCCCACAGAGTTGCATTTGGCCGGGCGCTCCGTTGTACATTCATTCTCCAAGGCCCCATCTGCCATGCCATATCACGCAGTTTCAGAATGCAGTTGAACAGCATTGAGCTAGATTATTTGAGTCTGCACTGTCATATAATCCGGTTCCATGCAGTTCAACTGCATTACAAGCAGTTCCCAAGTTCCGAACAAGATCACTTCTGTAGGATTGTCCTTAAGTTGAATTTGTATGGAAGTCAGAACAGGTACATTTTTTAAAGTGGAATTCCAATCCCACACACACACACACACACACACCTGTGCCCCTGTTTGGAAGATTCTATCTCATTTTCTTTCCTTGTCAGAATGGGAGTTTTGGAAAATGTGGCTTGTTGTGGAAACAAGGACCGGAGATAAAGCTTCAGTGGAAGCACCTTTTCCCCATGATAGGAACTTTCAGGAGTGAATTTCCTTTCCAAATAATAGATTTCCTGCACTCCCTGTAGTCACTTCATCACACTGGGACATTTTCCTGCCACTCCAGCAATGAATAGGCATGCTGCCTACCACAAGACATCACTGGACTTCTAGAAGCCAGCCCGGGTTGGAGTGGGTTTCCAACCAATTGTGTAGCCTGTTGTCAACCTTTGCAACCCGAAAGACAGTTGCATCTGTCAAGTAGGAAAATTAGGTACCACGTTGTGTGGGGAGGCTAAATTAACTAATTTATGAGGCGATAAAAAAGACTCCAGCAAAGCACTCCAGCAAAAAGCATACGAGGAATGCGGAAGTACTTCATCAGTGTCGCAGATGGACGATGAAAGTGACAGCTAGCCTGGCGGCCAGAAAAAGTTAAATAGCCTCTCTGTGTATGTCTGTATATGTTTGTAAAAATTGGCATTGAACGTTTGCCATATATGTGTACACTGTAATCCGCCCTGAGTCCCCTGCAGGGTGAGAAGGGCGGAATATAAATACTGCAAATAAATAAATAAATAAATACATTTAGCAGGGGCTAATCTGTTTATGGATTTCTATTGAGAGTTTTCTGGACATTACTGCATTTGGATTTTCTGCAAGCTTTATGGACATTGCTGTTTGCTGTTTCATTTTGACTTTTTTACCTTTGGACTTCTATCTATTTTATATTCATAATTCAATAAAAAGGATTGTATTTTTCCTAAACCAAGGTATGGTGTATTAATGACAAGAGGGCCCTGTTTCCAGTGCTGGAGTGCAACAACCCCAAGCTGTGTGTTAAGAGGGTTTCAACACATCCTGAAACCCACACTGCTGCTTTCTCTTTCCTGGATCAGCACAGAAATTGCTCCTGGCCACTTCCCCAAACTCAGGCTGACTTTGGAGGAAGGAGAGGTCAGACAGGAAACCCACAAGATGCACCCCACCCCCCATGTCTCTGTGGTGGCGGCTCTTATCACACAAGGGTCCCTTCCACACATCCATATAACCCAGAATATCAAGGCAGGAAATCCCACAATATCTGCTTTGAATTGGGTTACCTTGAGTCCATACTGCCATATATTCCAGTTCAAAGCAGATAGTGTAGGATTTTATTCAGCTGTTTGGAAGGGGCCTCAACCCATCCAGCATCATTTGTGGTAGCCACGAAAATCAAGTTTCTGGAGTAGAACAACTACTTTCAAAGTAAGCTCTGTACAATTAAGTAGGAAATAACACTTTCAAACCAGGAGTACAATGTAATAGCGACCTCTTTTCTACCTTCGCTGAAGAGGCCCAATGACACCCCTTTCCCAGTTTGCAGAAGAGGTCACACAACACACGCTTCCGGCTCACCTCAAGATGCTCAAGACCAGGGGATGGTCACGATTTCATAAGCCTCGGTTTATGCAAATTGCAGCACGTCCGAGGGGCAGGAAGCGGGCGCTGATGTCACTAGCCAGGAAGCCTTCCTTCCGTCACTAGCCACAGCCCTGTGAGAAAAGCCTTGCGCCCAGAAGCCCCAGGAAAGGCACTACTTCCCACTTAGCAAGAAAACGGGCTCCGTTCCACAAAGTGTGGGGAATCCCACCCATGGAAGAGCCCCTATCGTGCCATGAGTCATGCCCAGCAAAGAGCTGCAGGCCCAGGCTGTGCAGAGGCAACCCCCGCCCATAGGCATCAATGGTAAGGCCACCATTCACGGGGCCTCACCTGGACATGCTTCCCCATTGAGGAGGACTGGTAGGTGAACAGTCCACAGGGATCAATGGGGCCACTAGCAATTACTAGCCCCCATGCAGACTCACAATGCATAGACTCATAGGAGCAGAGAGTTAGAAGAGACTTCAAGGGCCACCCAGTCCAAGCCCCCTCTTCCAGGCAGCAAGACACCATCCAATCCCTCCTGACAGATGGCCATCAAGACTCTGCCTAATGGCCTGCAAAGAGATAGACTCCATCGTCATTATCATCATCAAATAATATTGTTGTTGTTGTTACTGTTGTTATTATATAATCATGGACTTGGAAGAGGCCCCAAGGGCGACCAAATCCAAACCCCTTCTTCTAGGTAGGACACAATCAAAGCCTTCCCAACAAATGGCCATCCAGACTCTACTTAAAAACCTCCAGAGAAGGAGAATCCATCATCATGATCATCATCAATTATTATTATTTTATTTATTTATTTATTTACAGCTTTTATATTCTGCCCTTCTCACCCCGCAGGGGACTCAGGGCGGATTACAGTGTACACATATATGGCAAACATTCAATGCCAATTTTTGACATACAAACATATACAGACATAGACAGAGGCTATTTAACTTTTTCTGGCCGCCAGGGGAGCTGTCGCTTTCATTGTCCATCTGCGACGCTGATGAAGCACTTCCGCATTCCCCGCATGCTTCCCCGCTGAAATGCTTTGCTGGAGTCTTCTTTATGGCCTCATAAATCAGTTAATTTAGCCTCCCCACACTTTAAGGTGGTACCTTATTTTCCTACTTGACAGATGCAACTGTCTTTCGGGTTGCAAAGGTCGACAACAGGCTACACACAATTGGTTGGAAACCCACTCCAACCCGGGCTGGCTTCGAACTCATGACCTTTTTTTGGTCAGAGTGATCTTAATGCAGCTGACACTCAGCCAGCTGCGCCACAATCCCGAGTATTTTTTTTTGTTATTTATTTTATTATTATTATTTTAAATTGGCGCCCCCGGTGGCGCAGTGGGTTAAACCCCTGTGCCGGCAGGACTGAAGACCGACAGGTCGCAGGTTGAAATCCGGAGGGGGATGAGCTCCCTCTATTAGCTCCAGCTCCTCATGCGGGGACATGAGAGAAGCCTCCCACAAGGATGATAAAACATCAAAAATCATCCAGGCGTCCCCTGGGCAACGTCCTTGCAGACGGCCAATTCTCTCACAACAGGAGCGGTTGCTCCTGACACGACCAAAAAATAAATAAATTATTATTATTATTATTATTATTATTATTATTATTATTATCATCTACTTTAAAAGCATCTTTCAGGAGGTTTTGACTAGTGTATTCTTGCATGGCAGGGGGTTGGTCTAGAGCAGGGGTCCCCAAACTACATTAATTATGCTCACTATAGCCTGCAATGTCAATGGAGGGAGGACCATTGGTGTCTCCTGAGTGGTAGGAGCTATAGCTGTTTGTGGAGGCAAGAGTTTGTCTGTGTAAATGGACACCACAGTCACACACACACACACATATACATTTTTTACTTTTATTATGTGGATAGATAGATAGATAGATAGATAGATAGATAGTAGGGCTGGGCGGTTTCGTTCGTTAATTTCGTAATTCGTTATTAATTCGTTATTTTTTTTGATAACGAAGCGATACTGAACCATTCAGGAGCAACTAAAAAATGAAACGAATTTTTCCAATTCGTTTCGTAATTGTTTTGTAATTGTTTCGTTATTATTTCGTTATTATTTCCGTATGTCTGGTGCAAGTTTTATAGTCGTTGTTTGTTTTATCAGTGATAAAAAAATAAATTATCACACCAACAGTCAACAACAGAGGGAGAGGGAAGCTTCAGAAGTTCCCCCTGTCCCATTTGGAGGGTTTTTTAGCGTATTGCGCAATCGCGTCCGCCAGTAACGAATCGATTCGCTATTGTTTCGAAATTGTTTCATAATTTCCGAAATTTCGTAAATATCGAACTTTTTAAAAGAAAAATTTCGGAATTCTTTTAAAAAACGAAACGCAAAAAAACCCGAAAAACGAATCGAATTTAGAAACAAATTTTTCCGTGGTTGCCCAGCCCTAATAGATAGATAGATACAGTAGAGTCTCATTTATCCAACCTTCTCTCACTCAACGTTCTGTATTATCCAATGCCATCTGCCTCCCATCCAGATCCACAGCTGTTTCAATACATTGCAATGTTTTGGTACTAAATTTGTAAATACAGGAATTACTACATGACGTTGCCATGTATTGAACTGCTTTTTCTGTCAATTTGTTGTAAAATATGATGTTTTGGTATTTAATTTGTAAAACATAATGTAATTTGACATTTCCTAGGCTTTTCCTTAATCCCTCCTTATTATCCAACATCTCTGCTTATCCAACATTCTGCTGGCCCATTTATGTTGGATAAGCGAGACTCTACTGTAGATGTTTTGGTATGCAGCTTTCCCTTTACTCTATGTTTCTTGAGGTTGTGGGAGGGGCTGCAGACCACATGATCAGATCTGGGACTGCTCAGAGCTCAGACTCCATTTTAGACTTCAGACTCCATGAGACTCTGGACTATTAAGAGCAAACTTATTTTGCTGTTTTTTGTAAGAAAGATGCCCTGTGTTATCTGCACAGAGAAATGACTTCAAATCCTATCTGTAACTGGATTGACAAGTTATGTACCTGTATGCTGAATACATGAAGGTTGTGAGTAAACCAGATATGTTCCTTTTAACAAAGTCGACTTTATTTTTGTCTCTTGAGAGCATGATATAGAAACAAGATGTATTATGGGAGCAAAGATGTTTTTGGAAACTGAAAAGAACACTTTTGAAAAACTTCTATATTTTGTGCATTGGCATAATCACTGTTCCTAACAGATCAGAGACAACTAGGTTATCAGTCTAACAACTGAAAAACCAAATTGCCTTGCATAAGTACATGTGGATGATATACACCATTGAAGAAAATACTTTACTCAAATGAATTTTTGCCTCTTCTCTGGAAGATCATCCTTTTACAAAAGGTTATGATTTCCAGATGGTTGTGAATGCCATTTTTCTCTGAAAGGCTATGGCAATAGTGGTTTTCCAAATCATCATGCCTTTCCAAAAGCTCTTGCACACAAGGGAAAGCCACTGGGAAGCCTTAGGTGGTGCCACCGGGGACTCCAAAATGTGCCATCTCCAACCAAAGATCAAACCCATGCCTGCCTTTTACATATCCAGGGGTTTGCTCACTTTTGCTCAGAGTGACGACTGACAAAAAATTCAGCGTTTTCACAATCGGCGAGTTCTGCAACATGACCACTTCCCATTCCTGAAAGTATTTCCTCCGCTTTTGAAACCCACAGGTGCCAAAGGGAAATTCTGGCCATGACGCCACAGCGGGCGATGAGAACATAAAACAGTGCCGCCAGGGCAGCAGAGACACATTCTCAGCCAACGACGAGGACGAGAGCAGTCTGAAGAAGGGCTCTTTCCTGTAAAGACACACCATCCAGACAGGTACCAATGCGTAGCGATGTGTGCGTGAATTGCTTGCTTGCAAAGTTGTATTTATGGCGGCCTTTTTCAATTACAGAAAAATTCAAATGACACATTGAGAGGCAGTGGGGGACCTCAAGTGACTTGTGGATGATGGGACCCCGTGCATTGGCTAGGGTTTCTTCTGCAAAGACAAGCCAGAGGTGGTCTCCCATCCAAGCATTAACGAAGACCAGCTTCCAAGACCAGAAGCAGCTGGGGGTGCCTTGAGGGTATCTCGGTCCAGAGATACGTTGTTGTTGTTGTTGTTGTTACTCCTACTGGCTGTTAGGAATTCTGGTAGTTGGAGTCCAAAACACCTGGAGGGCCCAAGTTTTCTTATGCCTGCTCTAAGGAGAACAAACAACCAGGCCTTGGAAAAGAATCTCAAGTCTTCCAAACCACTCTCTTTACAGAATATCAGGATAGGCATGTTCACACTGAGCTGGCAGGCTCACTTTTCCACCAACCTGAGCACTGAACTCCTTGGAATGAAAACCTTGCTTCAAACCAGGGGCAATGAGGCTATGTTGTGGGCATGCCTGCTTTGGCACACCTCCGTTGATAAGTCGGTTGACACTGAGCTGGAGAAACCCAGCACTCAGTGTTGGGCTTGCAGAAGTGTCTATGTCATTGACAATGCAGCAAGGGATTTGGCTTTTGTTGGATCTACTAGAGCTGCAACCACTTCCAAATTCCCCCAAGGACTTTGGTAAAGAAAGGAACTGCTTGGCTGTTTTCGGTCTTGCATTTGTCTTCCCGCAAGAAAGCCTATGAATGAACTTGTTCTCTCTGCTAGGGTGCTGAAGCAACTCCCAGAGATTGATTATGATGATGATGATGATGATGATGATGATGATAATGATAATGATAATGATAATAATAATAATAATAATAATAATAATAATAATAATAATAATGTATCGTTGAAGGCTTTCATGGCCGGAATCACTGGGTTGTTGTAGGTTTTTTCAGGCTATATGGCCATGTTCTAGAGGCATTCCTCCTGACGTTTCGCCTGCATCTATGGCAAGCATCCTCAGAGGTAGTGAGGTCTGTTGGAACTAGGAAAAGGTTTATATATCTGTGGAATGACCAGGGTGGGGCAAAGGACTCTTGTCTGTTGGAGCTAGGTGTGAATGTTTCAAATTTTTAGAGTTTTTCAATACTGCATACTTTCATTGTTACCCCCACTCCCCCCTCCTCTTTTTAATTTTTTAATTTTTCTTTTTCCTCCACTCCCTTGTTTCAATACAATCATGAAAATTAATAAAAATTATTTTTAAAAAAATCTCTAAAATTACAACAGCAAAAGAACAGAGAGGAAACAAACAAGGACATCTAATCACCTCTCAACAAAAGATTGCCCCAGGCACTGCCAGGTCATCAATGCTAATCAAGGTAGTCAGTTGAAACATTCACACCTACCTCCAATAGACAAGAGTCCTTTGCCCCACCCTGGTCATTCCACAGATATATAAACCCTTTTTCCTAGTTCCAACAGACCTCACTTCCTCTGAGGATGCTTGCCATAGATGCAGGTAAAACGTCAGGAGAGAATGCCTCTAGAACATGGCCATATAGCCCGAAAAAACCTACAACAACCCAATAATAATGATAACAACAACAACAACAACACCTTGTTTATATTCCGCCCTATCTCCCCAAGGGGACTCAGAGCAGATTACAGCATATACAAAAAGAAGCACAGGCAAACATTCAATGCCTTAGTACAATGAGACAGAAATTTAAAGACAAATTTCCGGCTTGTGGAGACAGTGGTCAGCTCCAGCTCTGGGGAAGGTGTTCATCTCCATTTCCAGGCCAAGGAGCCTGCGTTGTCCATGGACACCTCCTGGTCATGTGGCTGGCATGATTGCTTGGAGCTCCTCTTTGCCTTCCTGCTGAGGCAGTACCTATTGATCTACTCACATTTGCATGTTTTCGAACTGCTAGGTTGGCAGGAGTTGGGGCTAACAGCAGGAGCTCATCCTGCCCCACAGATTCAAACTGCCAAACTTCAGTTCAGCAGTTCAGCAGCACAAGGGTTTAACCCATTGCGCCACCACAGCCCCTTTTGTCTATATTAGTGCTAATATTGAGTCTATATTTTGAATCTATATAAGTGCTATATGTTTTCTATGAGCTGCACTGTTGGCAGGTGGGCTTCCTGGAGCCCGACCACAAGGAATTTGGTTACACTCAACACTGTGCCCAGCTCCCAGTCAGTGGTCTGTCAATGGGAGAGTGGTGAGGCCTCTCCAGGTTTTGCCCAGAACGTCAAAGTGCTGGCCACAGTGCTGAACCTTATCCTCAACGTTGGTTTTGAGGGCATCACTTCAGCCACCAAAAACACGGCATGCTTAACTGTGAAATATCATTGGCCTGATGGACCTTCTCCTTTCTGCCTCCTAGATCAAGCCATGGCCAGAGTCCCCGAGTTCCAAGACGAGATCATGGATTTTTGCAGGTAAGCCTTGCTTTCTTAATATCTAAGATGGCAGACTTCTTAATGTACCCACTCCCTCTCCCAGCATCCAGGATTCTGTCAATATCTAAGGTGGCCAACTTATTAATGTATCCCTCCTCCCAATATCCAGGATGGCCTCCCTCCATTCTACCAATGTCCAAGATGACTGACTTATTAATGTATTCCTCCTCCCAATATCAAAGATGGCCACCCTTTCAAATAGTTTTAGACCAAAAACAGGCAACAGCAACTGCATTTTCTGTAGCTTGAAACAGTTCTTCCTCTGTGCATGAGGCAGAGCATTGTGAGCAAGCATACAGGTGTGGAGTTGTTTGCTCTGCTCCACAGTCACGCCAGTTGGAGGGTTCTTCTAGGTCATGCCATTTTGCTAGGTTGCCTTTTAATGATGATGATGATCTTTATTTATACCCTGCCACCATCTCCTCAAAGGGAACTTGGGGCAGCAAAAGACCAAGCACAAAATTACAGCAAAATAAAATAAAATACAAACAGCAAATAATAACATCAAAATAAAACACATAAATTAACAGAAAATGCGATAAACAGATGCAAAATAACGTGATGAAGAAGTAAAATAAAAGCACGGTGGGCAGGCCAAATGTACAGAATAAGATTGATAAAACCCTGGGTGAGATAAATAAATGGAGAAGTATGCGTCTTTGGATCTGCCCGCTCTGCTTCTGAGTCTGTTCAGGGACTTCCAAGTTGCCCATTCTAGGTTTGCCCTTGGAGGAAAACCGTCATGGGGGCGATCCAGTTGGGATTTCCTGGTTTAGCTACCCAGAGGGATATTCTTGCTGTTCCTAGGGGAAAATTAAGAGGAGTGATGGTTCTCATGAAACTTTTCCTTGATTTGAGTCTACTGGGAGGAGGCTGATAGCCATGCAATGGGTGGCTTTCACAGTGTTCGACCTTATTTTTCTCGCAATTGGTAGTAACTTCCCGTTGCACATCGGGGGGGGGGGGGTGGCAATGTCAGCTAGCTTGTAGAATCTATCAACAGACATCCTGTAGTTCTTCTACATGTCTCATTTGTGCCGTAATGTAAAATAAACCATGTGTAGCTCACATTTGAGTAGCTCACACACTGCCTTGCTAGAGAAAGAAAATATGCCTCACAGGAGAACAATAAAGAAAAAGTAGTTTACTCTTTGTAGTTCAGAACAACATATGTACAATGTGGTCAGTTGCATCAACTCACATAAAGTGCTTTCATGAGAGATTTAAAATAGTCTTTTGTCTGTGTAGATAAACTCCTTTATCAACTCATGTAGCAAGACCACACTCCAAATTCTGTCTCTCTCTGCTTCTTTCTTCAGACTGTCACTCTCTGCATCTGCATAGCTCAAGACTGAACAAAAATGTAACAGTGTCCAAAAGTCCTAGGCTCAGCTATCATCCTGGGCATTGCCCAACCAATTGGATTCATGCATCTTATTTTACAGTTAACACACACACATTAGCTGATTCCTTGCATGTTTCAACATCATTCAATGCTATATTCACCTGCTTCGCATGGGCAGATTTATGCCAAATGGGGCAGGCATACTCGGCAGTTGAGTACAACAAAGCCAGGGCTGATGTTCTTATTAATTTTGGGTCTGCACCCCATGTGATGCCAGTAAGTTTCCGCAGAATGTTATTGCGTGCTGCTACTTTGTGCTTGGTGTTTGCACACTGTTTCCTAAATGTTAATATACTGCAATTTTTTTAAAAAATTAATCTCTCTGACCTTTGCTTTTCTTCCTTTAACTGCAGCATGAATGAGGTTGAGTTCTACGTAGAGGTCCGGCCGGCTTCCACCAAGGTGAGGACCCCCCCCCCCTCCTACTTGTACCCTCCTTCCTGGGCAAGCATAGGCCAACTTCAGCCCTCCCTCCAAGTGTTTTGGACTTCCACAATTCCTAACAGCCTACCGGCTGTTAAGAATTGTGGGAGTTGAAGTCCAAAACACCTGGAGGGAGGGCCGAAGTTGGCCCATGCTTGCTATAGAGATGGCATAGTGATGGCAGTGAAGTGGCTTTGCAGGGAAAGCGTGGGAAGCCTTATCAGGAGGCTGCAGCCGTGTCTGTCCTTCCGTCTCAGGGCTCCTTCCTAGAAAAGCAAAGGCACCAAGCTTCCCAGGAATGCGAGCTGGGCATCCAGGTGGAGATCTGCAAGCAGGCTTCGGCCAAGGGCTTTCGGAAAGCAGCAATCATTGTGGTGGCCCTCGAGAGGATGAGGAAGCATTCACCGGCCAGGTTTTTCTCCGACGAAGACCTGATGGACATCTTGAGCACCGTCTTAGGTAGAGTACGGAGCGCATGCCAGGAGGCAGCCTCTCTCATTTTTCCTATGCAACACTATTTTTGTTCCTGGGTTATCAATGTCATTTCCTAATTGGTTCTATCTTCTGCGGGAAGGACATCCTGCAGAACATTTTGCTCTAGCCTTTCAATGAATATATCTCATAGAGTCCCAACCAATCTAACATAATTTGGAACACAAAAACGAAATTTCTGGAGCATAACAACTACTTTCAAAGCAAGATCCGCACAATTAAACAGGAAATAATACTTTCAAACATAGTGCTATCAATGCGTCAAACTAAGTACTGATAGCTGCTGTTGGTGTGCAAGAGTGATCCATGGACATTGGGAAAGATTTGTCCTCTAGGGTTGTGCATTCAGGATAAACTTTGACCCGTTTTGTGTCCCAGTTTTCGGTGGGGGCCCTGATCTATTTTTTAGGAGCCTCCCGAAATCAGGAGGGCAGTTATGCCAAAATCCATTTTCTATCGGACCATTAAGCTCCCCAGACTCCCCTTCCCATCGTTTTAGGCATTTGAGCTCTACTCTAGAGGAGAGGTGCTCAGCTGCAGGCAGGTGCACGCTTTAAGGAGACTTCTGTTTGTATCTGTTTCTTACTCTAGAGGAGGAACTCAGTTGCAGGCAGGAACATGTGCTTTCTGGGCCTGCACATGATACGCACTTTCCAAAGCAAGGAGGCAAGTTTAATCTAGAGGAGGCACTTGGCTGCAGGCAAGCATATGCACTTTCTGAGCCTGCACACCATACACACTTTTCAAAGCAAGGAGGCAAGCTTACTCTAGAGGAGGCACTCAGTTGCAGGCAGGCACATGTGCTTTCTGGGCCTGCATGCCATAAGCACTTTCTAAAGCAAGGAGGCAAGTTTACTCCAGAGGAGGTGCTCAGCTGCAGGCAGGCGCACGTGCTTTCTGGGCCTACACAGCACAAACACGCTCTTTCCAAGGCAAGGAAGCTGCACACAAAAATCAGGCAAGGAGCTGGGATCAGCTCTCGCTTGCTTTTGCCGAGCTGATTTTTGTACTAGGAGGGGCTTTCCCATTTCGTGCTCCCGAAGGTAACTAAAGTAACGAAAGAACGGATGAAACGAAGGAAAACATTTCCGTGCACAACCCTATTGCCCTCCTCTTCCATCTCCTTTCCCCCTTCTTTTACATAGGAAATGTTATATTGGTTAAAAGAACATTTTTTAAAAACATAAATTTTAATTTCTAAAGCATACATACTGTATATTCTGGCATATAAGACTACTTTCTAACCCAAGAAAATCTTCTCAAAAGTCAGGGGTCGTCTTATACGCGGGGGTCATCTTATATGCTGGAGTAGCCTTATGCATGGGAGTCATCTAATATGCAGGAGTAGTCTTATACGCCAGGAGTCGTCTTATAGAGTGGGTGCTGAAACTTCCAATCCAGATTAGAGAATCTGTGGTTGCTGCATATTGTTGGGGGAGCTCAAAAATGGCAGTGGCCGTGTCCCTGCCGTATGCAGCAACTGTATGAAAGCATTAAGGGCGACACTGTACAAGTACGGTAGAAGAAAATCCATTAATCAGGATTCGTGGACTGAATACAGTCCTGATGTTGAGGTGAAGGGGCACCGCGGGAAGGTGTAAGTAAAGGGTGGAGCAAGCTGCAGGCAGCCAGGATGCCCATGGTATGGAAAAAAGTGATAGAGTGGCTCTGGGCCCAGAAAAACACACCTCTTTTACCTGTCTGGCCCGCCCTTGTATCCTATTACCGTACCTCCTCCTCTGCCACTCAGATCTCGCTCCTGAAAACTGCAGTGAAGTGGTGCAGGTGCGCATGTGCGAGATCTGAGAGGCAGAGGAGGCACAGTAATAGGAAAATTACCATAATGAAATCAAATCTGATGCTTTTAAAAATTTTATTTGATGTGTGTTGGAAGAGGGGTAGTCTTATACGCCAAACTCTATATTTTAACTGGAAAAGTTGGGGGTCGTCTTATACGCCCCGTCGTCTTATATGCCGGAATATACAGTACTTTAACTATTGGTATATAAATTATTATTATTATTATTATTATTATTACTATTATTATTATTATTATTTATGACATTTATATGCCGCCCTTGTCACCCCGGAGCAGACTCAGAGCAGCTTATAAGTCATATGTAAATACAATACATTATATTATTACCATAGCACAATGTTCGTATTATATATTACTATATTGTACTATACCATTATACTGTAGTATTATTAGTAATGTTACATGTAATATAAAATATATAATTATAATATCATTTTATTAGTAGGAGTATATTGTATTACATTATAATATTATCAATATTATATATTACATTATAATAATTATAATAATAATAATTTAC
Organism: Anolis sagrei ordinatus; assembly: GCF_025583915.1. NCBI lineage: Eukaryota > Metazoa > Chordata > Lepidosauria > Squamata > Anolidae > Anolis > Anolis sagrei. The sequence continues at coordinate 21,733,129 of NW_026847882.1, read as the reverse complement.
TAGCTGTCCCCGGCCATGCGCTGCTGTGGCCCAGTCTGTTGGTCTGAAAAATAAAGATGTGGAGAGTGTCCGGTTTTCCCACCCTGGAACATGCAACATATCATTGTCCTTCTTAAAGGGTCCCTTTCAAATCTATGATACTATATCTTTGTGTGTGTGAATCATATCTATCTATCTATATCTATGGCTGGATGGTTCTTTGTCAGGGGGGCTTTGATTATGTTTTCTTGCCCTGGTGAAGGGAATTGGACTGAGTATTGAGTGCTTGTGCCAAGTTTGGACCAGATCCATCATTGTTTGAGTCCACAGTGCTCTCTGGGTGTAGGTGAACTACAACTCCAAACTCAAGGTCAATGCCCACCAAACCCTTCCAGTATTTTCTGTTGGTCATGGGAGTTCTGTGTGCCAAGTTTGGTTCAATTCCATCATTGGTGGAGTTCAGAATGCTCTTTGATTGTAGGTGAACTGTGAATCCCAGCAACTACAACTCCCAAATGACAAAATCATAATATTTTGAGTGATGGTCACTCCTTGTGTTGTGAGACGTTTTGTTGCCAAATTTGGTGTGATTTTGTTCATTGGTTCTTTTGTTTTTAAGGAACTCATTATGCACAGAGCATTTATATATAGAGAGATTTATATACTGCCCTATCTCCCCAAAGGGACTCAGGGCGGTTTACAGACACAAGAACAAAGTGGCAAAGATTCATTGCCAAAACGATCAAACAACATCAAAACATCAAACAACAATAAGTTGACTGGAGATGCTGCGGCCTTGAGGAGGGCAATGGTGAGGCCCTCCTGAGCCTGTTGCTTCCAGGCCGGCCTTGAGGAGAGTGATGGCAAGACCTTCCTGGGCCTAGTGGTGCTGTGACGGCCTTGAGGAGGGCTATGGCGAGACCCTCCTGGGCCTGTTGTTGCAGGCCAGCCTTGAGGAGGTCGATGGCAAGGCTTTCCTGGACCTGTCGGTGCTGTGGCTGCCTTGAGGAGCGCGATGGTGAGGCCCTCCTTGTCCTGTTCCTGCCAGGCCGGCCTTGACCCCAATTAGCAGTAATAATATTAGACTCTCTAATAATAGTAAAGTATGTGTATCCTGTTGGAAAGAAAGCATCCCAACCCTACACCAGGATGGAGTCTTATAATACTGAAAATACTTAGCTCTTAACAAGCAATGTCCTCAAGCTAACTTGGGGACCTTGGACAATGGACCGTAGATGATGGGACTTGCAGTACCTTCACTCACTTCCTTATTATTTATATATTTATTTGCAGCATTTATATTCCGCCCTTCTCACCCCGCAGGGCACTCAGGGCGGATTACAGTGTACACCAGTGTTGCTCAACCTTCCTAATGCCGCGACCCCTTAGTACAGGGCCTCATGTTGTGGTGACCCCCAACCATAAAATTATTTTCGTTGCTACTTCATAACTGTCATTTTGCTACTGTTATGAGTCATCACGTAAACATCTGATATGCAAGATGTATTTTCATTCACTGGACCAAATTTGGCACACCTGATATGCCCACATTTGAATGCTGGTGGGGTTGGGGTGCAGTGATTTTTTCATTAGGGAGTTGTAGTTGCTGGAATGTATAGTTCACCTATAATCAAAGAGTATTCTGAACTCCGCCAATGATGGAATTGAACCAGTCTTGGCACACAGAACTCCCCTGACCAACAGAAAATACTAGAAGGGTTTGGTGGGCATTGACCTTGAGTTTGGGAGTTGTAGTTCACCTACATCCAGAGACTCAAGCTAGGATGGATCTGGACCAAACTTGGCACGAATACTCAATATGCCCAAATGTGGACACTGGTGGAGTGGGGGAAATGTGGACACTGGGGAAAATAACATTTGGGGGGTGTCATCTCTGGGATTTATAGTTCACCTACAATCAAAGAGCATTCTGAACCCCACCAACGCTAGAATTGGGCCAAACTTCCCACACAGAACTCCCAAGACCGACAAAAAATACTGTGTTTTCTGATGGTCTTTGGGGACCCCCCTGACACCCCCTCGTGACCCCCCCAGGGGTCCCGACCCCCAGGTTGAGAAACACTGGTGTACACATATATGGCAAACATTCAATGCCAATTTTGACATACAACATATACAGACATACACAGAGGCTATTTAACTTTTTCTGGCCGCCAGGGGAGCTGTCGCTTTCATCGTCCATCTGCGACACTGATGAAGTACTTCCGCATTCCCCGCATGCTTTTTGCTGAAGTGCTTGCTGGAGTCCTTTCTTTATGACCTCATAAATCAGTTAATTTAGCCTCCCCACACTTTAAAGGTGGTACCTAATTTTCCTACTTGACAGATGCAACTGTCTTTCGGGTTGCAAAGGTCGACAACAGGCTACACACAATTGGTTGGAAACCCACTCAAACCTGGGCTGGCTTCGAACTCATGACCTTTTGGTCAGAGTGATCTTAATGCAGCTGACATTCAGCCAGCTGCGCCACTATCCTGGTGCCTTACTGAAAATGGATTAAATCACTGGGTTGCAGTGGTCACCTTAGACCACTGCAAACCACACCAATGACAGATCAAGACCAAACTTGGCACACAGAGCCCCCATGGCTCTGAGTCCTCTTGGGGAGATAGAGCCGAATATAAATAAAGCATATTATTGTTAAATTAAAACCAGCAGGCACAGTAATGCCCTAAATGGATAATAGTTGCTCACAGGACCTATGTCTCTTTCCCAGAACCCATAGACGTCGACACCTGCAGCGTCACCTACGCCACTGACTCCACCTACCAGTTCTCTGAGGACGTTTCCTACGACATCCAGGACATCGAGCAGAAGTCCCTCGTCCTCTGCGAGGCGCCCACCGAGCTGGTGGCCCTGCACCTCCAGGGCCCCAACATCAACCAAGCAGGTAAAGCCTCCAAGGGCCCGGGTCACCCTCTCTGTTGCCCTTCTGAGCCAGTCCTGGCCCATCCCAGGGCCACTTGTCAGGAATACGTTTTGAGCCTCAAAAATATGATTTAATCCATATTCAGTAAGGCAGAGTTCAGAGAAAGAAGTAGAGCAGTGCTTCTCAACCTTCCTAATACAGTTCCTCGTGTTGTGGTGACCCCCAACCATAAAATTATTTTCGTGGCTACTTCAAAACTGTCATTTTGCTACTGTTATGCATCTCCATGTAAATATCTGATACGCAGGATGTATTTCCATTCACTGGACCAAATTTGGAACAAATACCCAATATGCCCAAATTTCAGTACTGGTGGGGTTGGGCATTGATTTTGTTGTTTGGGAGTTGTAGTTGCTGGGATTTATATTTCACCTACAATCAAAGAGCATTCTGAACTCCACCAATGATGGAATTGAACCAAGCTTCCCACACAGAACTCCCATGAACAACAGAAAATACTGGAAGGGTTTGGTGGGCATTGACCTTGAGTTTTGGAGTTGTAGTTCATCTACATCCAGAGAGCCCTGTGGACTCAGACAATAATAGACCTGGACCAAACTTGGCACAAATACTCAGTATGCCCAAATGTAAACACTGGTGGAGTTTGGGGAAAATAGAGCTTGACTTTTGGGAGTTGTATTTGCTGGGATTTATAGTTCACCTACAATCAAAGAGCATTCTGAATCCCACCAACAATACAATTGGGCCAACTTTCTTCCCACACAGAACCCCCATGACCAACAGAAAATAATGTGTTTTCGATAGTCTTTGGAGACCCCTCTGACACCCCCCCTCATGACTCCCCCAGGGATCCCGACCCCTAGATTGAGAAACGCTGATGTAGACACACAGACCTAGTCCTATATTATATAATACCTATTAGGGATGTGCGATCCATTAACAAAATGGTTGAAAATCATTACAAAACTGGGGAGAGGGGGCACTGGCATTTCGTTTCTAAATTGTTTAAAATATATACGTAGTGAAAAATTTGTTACTATTTCATTATGGTAATTGCGCATAATTACTATAATTGGGGAAACGTCAAGGGCTCCTAGCACTCATTTTTACAGCTATTGGGGTGAAACCCGTCTCCTTCATAATTCCATTTTCTAAGGTTTCACCTGGAGGATGGTGCCTTCAGCTTTGCCATCTATATAAATAAAAATGTAATGTTCGTTTGTGGGATTAACATAACTCAAAAACCACTGGACGAATTGCCACCAAATTTGGACACAATACATTTACTACCCCAAGGAGTGACCATCACTCAAAAAGCATAAATTTTGTCATTTGGGATTTGTAGTTGCTGGGATTTACAGTTCACCTACAATCAAAGAGCATTCTGAACCCCACCAACGATGGAATTGAACCAAACTTGGCATATAGGACTCCCACAACCAACAGAAAATTCTGGAAGGGTTTGGTGGGCATAGACCTTGAGTTTGGGAGTTTTAGTTCACCTACATCCAGAGAGCACTGTGGACTCAAACAATGAAGGATCTAGACCAAACTTGCCACAAATACTCCATATGCCCAAATGTGAACACTGGTGGAGTTTGGGGGAAATAGACCTTGACATTTGGTAGTTGTCGTTGCTGGGATTTATAGTTCACCTACAATCAAAGAGCATTCAGAATCCCACCAGCAATAGAACTGGGTCAAACCTCCCACACAGAAAGTCGGGACCCCTGGGGGGAGGTCATGAGGAGGTGTCAGAAGGGCTGCCAAAGACCACCAGACTGGGCCACAGCAACGCGTAGCAAGGGACAGCCATAATAAGCCCTTAGCCAGACCCCAGTTGTGGCAAGTTCATTCAATCCACTCATCACACACTCCAACCATTTCCCTGTCTTCTCCAGTGAGGCTAAAGATGTCCATCTACCGACCCAAGAGGGAGGCTGGCTCCACCAAGACCCCCGTCACTCTCAACATCAAGGGAAAGAAGCTCTACCTGTCCTGTGTGCTGAAAGGGGAGGAGCCCGTCCTGCAGCTGGAGGTGAGCAGTTTTCCTCTGGCCCCGTTTGGAAAGGCCGGATTATTGTATTATCTAATGCACCACCGAATCTCATGTGCACCTCCATTTTCAAAACGCTGAATCCTAAGAAAGTATTTGGTGCCAAATGTCACGCACGATGGCAAAAGAGGAGGCTTTTCTTTATAGTAAAATAACATGATTGCACTATTTACAAGAACAAGGTTTCCATGACACAAATAAAGTTCTTTATACTTTCTTCTTTGTGGCCATGCTGGGCTTCTTTCTCATGCAGATAAACAGCTTCGCTCTCACAGAGCCTCTTCTCACACCAAGCTTCACACAGTAGCTGATGCACACAGCAGCCTTCACACTGGAGCTTCATGCACAATGGCCTTCAACCTGGGGCTTCTCTCACCAAAGCTTCTCACACCTACTCATACTGAGGCCTACTAACACTGAGGCCTAGCTCACACTGTGAGGCCTTTCTCCCACTGAGGTGAACTAACACTGAGGCCTACTCATACTGAGGTCTTCTAACACTGAGGCCTACTTCACACTGATGGCTTTCTCCCACTGAGACCTTCTCACACTGAGGGCTCTCTCACACTGAGGCAACTCTCACACTGAGGCAAACTAACACTGAGGCCTGACTAACACACTGAGGCCTGAGGCACCTGCTTATATTGAACTGCAGCTTTTGCTGAGTCATTGCATCCATTTAACCCTTTCAGTGCTTGACCCACATATTTGTAATTAAAAATGCCTAGTTACCTAGTAACCCAAAGTGATAAAAAGAATAAAAACATACAGACCAATGTTATATCTTCCATACGAAGCTTAGTAAAATAATATGCTTGCACTATTTACAACAGGGGTCTTCAAACTAAGGCCTGGGGGCCGGATACAGCCCTCCATGGTCATTTACCCGGCCCTCATTCAGGGTCAACATAAGTCTGAAATGATTTGAAAGCACACAACAACAACAACAATCCTATGTCATCAGCCAAAAGCAGGTCCACACTTCACATTGAAATACTAATAAGTTTTAAATTGTTCTTCATTTTAATTGTTGTATTGTTTTAAAGTGGTTTTTTGCACTACAAATAAGATATGTGAAGTGTGCATAGGAATTCATTCATTTTTTTTTTTCAAATTATAATCTGGCCCTCCAACAGTTTGAGGGACTGTGACCTGGCCCTCTGTTTAAAAAGTTTGAGGACCCCTGATTTACAAGAACAAGGTTTCCATAATATGAACAAAGTCCTTTGTACTTCCTTCTTTGCTTCCACGCTGGGCTTCTTTCTTATGCAGATAAACAGCTTCACTCTTACAGAGCCTCTTCTCACACTGAACTTACACAGGAGCTTCACACAATAGCTTTACACACAGCAACCTTCACACACTGGAGCTTCACACACGAGGCTTTACTACCTGGGGCTTCTCTCACAAGCTTCTCACACTCTGAGGCCTTCTCACATACTAAGGCTTACCTCACACTGTGAGGCCTTCTCACAGACTGAGACCTTTCTCCCACTAAGGTTTACCTCAGACTGACGGCTACTAAAATACAGGCACACTTGCTTATATTGAACTGCAGCTTTTGCTGAGTCATTGCATCCATTTAACCTTTTTCAGTGCTTGACTCATATGTTTGTAATTAAAAATGCTTAGTTGCCTAGTAGCCTAAAGTGATAAAAAGAACAAAACCACAGAGACCAATGTTATCTCTTCCATAGGAGGATTTCTTAGTAGTAAAATAATATGGTTACATTATTTACAAGAACAAGGTTTCCATAATATGAACGAAGTCCTTTATACTTCCTTCTTTGCTTCCACGCTGGGCTTCTTTCTGATGCAGATAAACAGCTTCACTTCTCGCACTGAACTTACACAGGAGCTTCGCACAGGAGCTTTAGACACAGCAGCCTTCACACACTGGACCTTTACACGTGAGGCTTTACAACCTAACCTGGGGCTTCTCTCACAAGCTTCTCACACTCTGAGGCCTTCTCACAGACTAAGGCTTACCTCACACTGTGAGGCCTTCTCACAGACTGAGACCTTTCTCCCACTAAGGTTTACCTCAGACTGACGGCTACTAAAATACAGGCACATCTGCTTATATTGAACTGCAGCTTTTGCTGAGTCAATGCATCCATTTAAATGATGTTATTTTAATTGCTTTTGTTGTGTTTTATACGGTTTTAATCTGTATTATGATTTTTTTATGTGTACTGATTTGCTGGAAACTGCCTTGAGTCACTGATTGGCTGAGAAAGGCGGTTTACAAATACAGTAAACAAATAAATAAAATAAAATAAATAAATAAATAAATATAAATAACCCTTTCAGTGCTTGATTCACATTTTTGCAATTAAAAATACCTACCGGTAGTTAATTTTTAATATTCGTGACAATTTATTCATCACAATTGTAACTCCTTTTCTCTTCTTCATTTCCTTCTGCAGGAGGCCAACCTTCAAGGCAACCTGGACACCTCCAAACTGGGCCGTTTCCTCTTCTACAGGGTCACCGGGGACCACACTCGCTTTGAGTCAGCCGCCTTCCCCAACTGGTTCATCTGCACCTCCCCCAGGAACAATGAGCTTGTGACCATCACCAACCGCCCCGGGGAGGCCCTCATTGTGGACTATGACCTCACCCGCTAGGGGGTGATTTTTGGCCTCTTGGACAGGAAACGGGCTCCATCTTCCATGTGTTCCGGATCTTGGATGCTCTTGGGTTCCAGATGGGCCTCCTATATGCCAAGAAGTATACTGTTATCTCTGTGAGACCGAAGAAGCCCCGTCTATGATGGAAACCAACTCCACCAAAATTGGTTCTTCCTGCCCACCAAGCGCCTTGCAGTTTGGGCCACCCCCCACCCAGGATCTAGGGTTCCCTATGGAACAGGCCTGGGCCAACTTGGGCCCTCCCTCCAGGTGTTTTGGACTCCAACTCCCACAATTCCTAACAGCCGTCAGCTGTTAGGAATTGTGGGAGTTGGAGTCCAAAACACCTGGAGGGAGGGCCCAAGTTGGCCCAGGCCTGCTATGGAATCATCTGCACAAAGCCACTCCCCCCCATAGCGGTTTGAAACTGACTTCAATGCTCAGTGTAGATGGAGACAAAGAAGACCCCCCTCTCCCTTCCCTAAGACCCCCTTCTGGGGTCCCTTCCAGGCGAGCCTTATATCCCAGGATCTGATTCCAGGTGGTCTGTTTATCCTAGATTATCTGGCAGTGTAGACTCATATAATCCAGTTCAAAGTAGATAATCTGGGATCAGATCCTGGGATAGAAGGCAGCATAGATTCAGTTTAGATCTTGCAGTTGTGGTGCCTGGGAGGGAAACACCTGCACGGTTGTGCCATTCCTTTCCAGGTTATTGAAACAGGTTATTGTTATTGTTGTTGTTCATATTGTTATTATTTAATGCAAGTATTTATTACTAATTTAATAATTATTCCCCCCCCCCCAAGTTTGTACTCATGAGAATAAACTCCTGCACCCAAAAGAGAGACTATTCTTTATTTTTTTTAAATGTTCCAAGTACTGTATATACTCGAATATAAGCCTAGTTTTTGGGCTGAAAACGTCCCCCTCGGCTTATACTCAAGTCAAGGTTATTTATTATTTTAATCTGTTATTATTATTTTCATTTCATTTATTATTTTATTCTATTTATTATTATTACATCTATCATTTTACTCTATTATTATACATTTATTAATTTACTGTATAATTGTTGTTACTGCTACATTAATTATTTTACTCTTTATCATTATTGTTATTATTTCATTTGTTATGTTGCTCTTTTTATTATTATTGGAAGGATACGTAAGCACATTTACATTGAAGAAGGTAAATAATCATTTAATCAGAGTTGGGCAGTCTTAAATTACCATTTTTGTAAATATTCAAAAACATATAACCAACTGATTCCTCAATTAATGTAATTTAATTGGTATATATTTTTATTTTGCAATTTACCAGTAGCTGCTGTATTTCCCACCCTCGGCTTATACTCGGGTCAATCCGTTTTCTCAGTTTTTTGTGGTAAAATTAGGTGCCTTGGCTTATATTCGGGTCGGCTTATACTCGAGTATATACGGTAATTATATTAAGTATTTCTATTCGCCTTGTGGGAATGTGTTGCAACCCAGATCAGGAAACGAGTCCATAAGATTAATCCACCACACTTGACAGTGGGAAAAAACAATCCTTTTTTATTGATGAAAAATGGTTACAAAATAGAGGAAAATACAAAGTTAAAAAGCCACAGTAAAACTCAGCAGTCAGGAATCTCTCAGAACTAGATCAAAATTCCAAAAGCAATACGATAAAAACCTGGAACCTGTTAGCATTTCACTAACCGTACTTGGAAACTAGAAGCCTCTGGGAATGTAGGCCATGGGAAACGGGAAATCTGCCAAGGTATTGCCTCAGTCTAAACGATGCTTGATCTAACGAGACGGCCCGGGGAGAGACACTTAAAACTAAAGAAACTGTTTCGGGACATGCCTCCAGGCTTTGAAGCCTGTGCCTCACTTTCCTTTAATCTGCTTGACCTTTGCAGACTCTGCGATTCACTCCTGTTTTTCCAAATCTGCCCTTTTCTATCCTCATTTAGAAAGACAGGTGCTAGCTCCTCTGGAGAGCTATCACCGCCTGAATCTGAAACATTCTCATCAGGATGTGCAGTTTCCCTTTCCAAGCCACTGACCTCAGAATCAACAGTTTCCAAACCATCAGGGAAAAATACATGTTCAGTAGCCTGTTCAGTTGCATCAGGAAATACAATCAGAGAATCAGTTTCAGGTTCACACGCAGGCTGAACCCCAACAGAATGGGCCTTGACGTTACTGTTTTGCAGTGGCTGCAGTCCTTCCTAGAGGGCTGTTCCCAGAAGGTGTTATTAGGGGGCACCTGCTCGGCCCCACAGCCATTGTCTTGTGGGGTTCCGCAGGGTTCAGTATTGTCCCCCATGTTGTTTAACATCTACATGAAGCTGTTGGGAGAGTTTAGGAGTTTAAGAGTTCAATGTCACCTATATGCAGATGACATCCAACTCTATCACTCCTTTCCACTACTACTAAGGAGGCTGTTCAGATCCTGAGCCGATGTTTGGCAGCTGTGTTATGAATAACTTTCCTACATTGGAAAAGAATATCCCACTTCTGACACCAATGTCATGAATAACTTTTCAATAACTTTAAAATATAGGTTCTTTTTATTGCAGTTTCCAGTGTGAGAGGGTATATCAGATTACAGAAAAACATCATTTATTTATTTATTTACAGTATTTATATTCCACCCTTCTCACCCCGCAGGGGACTCAGGGCGGATTACAATGAACACATATATATGGCAAACATTATTGTTATTATTATTATTATTAACTTTATTTGTACCCCGCTAACATCTCCCAAAGGACTCGGTGCAGCTTACAAAGCCCAAGGCCCTCAATAAAACAACAGCATAACAAATACAACAATAAAACTCATAAAGCAAACCAATAAACATTAAAGCAACAACAGTAAAACATTAAAACAATACATCATGACACAATTTTGACATACAACGTATACAGACATACACAGAGGCTATTTAACTTTTCTGGCCACCAGGGGAGCTGTCGCTTTCATCGTCCATCTGCGACACTGATGAAGTACTTCTGCATTCCCCGCATGCTTTTGCTGGAGTGCTTTGCTGAAGTCTTTTTTATGGCCTCATACATTCGTTAATTTAGCCTCCCCACACAAGGTGGTACCTAATTTTCCTACTTGACAGATGCAACTGTCTTTCGGGTTGCAAAGGTCGACAACAGGCTACACAATTGGTTGGAAGCCCACTCCAACCCGGGCTGGCTTCGAACTCATGACCTTTTGGTCAGAGTGATCTTAATGCAGCTGACACTCAATCCCTAATGACAAAGAATGACATTAGACATACAAATATTTAGATTCTATGCAACTACATTCGATTCACAATTACATTGGACTAATAAACAGACAAAGGGAAATTACATTTTTACTCAGCATTCACACCACATGTACACGTATTCATCCTCAGGCATTCAAATATTACCATATCCTTTTCTCCCTCCTTGGAGAGGCACCTGTTAGGCCAGACACTACTTCCCTGCAGCCTGCCAACACATAGTTCCAAACCTGCCATAACTTCAAAACTCCAAAATGCATCCTTTCCCTAAGCACAATGCCAAGGACCAGATCTCTGTTTCCCATACAGCAGAACCTGACTCCCTGCACAAAATCTAAGACTCCAAAAGCGCACTTCTTCCTCTTCCCTTGAGAAAGAAGCCCCAAAGTGACCAGACTGGTCCCTTGCAAATCTGCCACTCCATGGTACACTATCTCCCTCCTTTCCATTGAGCAGAGCAAAGCAGGTGGAGCAGACTCCTCAGGTCTGCCACACTTTGAGCATTATTAGATTGAGTCTTTTATAGAAATATTCTGTTGATGTAGTCCCAAAGTTGTAAATTAATGATAGATGTCTTCCATCCTGGATCCATTTCAGTTTCCTGGCCAGATGTTGATCTTTTTGATTGGTGTTGATCTTATGTTGACTTCCTTCTTAACATTGTAAACATTTATGTTATCACTGTCCCAATTCTTATCAGAGTTTACTACTTAAACCTCATTAGCAACTTTTAATTACAGTCCAGCAAGCAGGTAGTTAGTCATTGTAGGCCTGGGTCTTTTACTGGTATTTCCAAAATTATTAGCTCCATCCATACATACAGGTAATTAGTTATTGCAGGCCTTAATATTTTACTGGTAATTCCAAAATTATTAGTTCCATCCATACATTCATCTTACATTCTTCCATTCATTACCACACATCATATTAAATCCACATTTATAAAATCTGCACATTAAATTTTTTGATAACTGTGATGGTCTGGATGAGGGCGAACAAGTTGAAACTGAATCCAGACAAGACAGAGGTCCTCCTGTCAGTTGAAAGGCCAAACAGAGTATCGGATTACAGCCAGTGCCGGACAGGGTTTCACTCCCCTGAAGACACAGGTTTGTGTCTTGGGTGTGATCCTGGACTCATCGCTGAGCCTGGAACCCTAGGTTTTGAAAGTAACTGTGGGAGGATTTGCACAATTACAGTTTGTGCCCCTACCTTGGTAAGTCAGACTTGGCCACGGTAGTCCATGCTCTGGTTTCATCCTGTATAGACTACTGCAATGCACTCTATATGGGATTGCCTTTGAAGACTGTACGGAAGTTTCAAATGGTCCAACGGGCAGCAGTCAGGCTGCTCACTGGAACGGCGTTCAAGGAGCATACAACTCCCTTATTACGCCAGTTCCATTGGCTGCCAGTTTGCTACCAAGCACAATTCAAAGTGCTGGCTTTAGCCTATAAAGCCTTCAACGGTTCCAGCCCAGCTTACCTTTGCGAACAAATCTCCCTCCATGAACCATCTAGGAGGGTAAGATCATCTCGGGAGGCCCTGCTCTCGGTCCCACTTCCTTCGAAGGGGAACCAAGAGACAGGGCTTTCGTAGTGGTTGCCCCTTGGCTGTGAAACGCCCTCCCCAGGGATATTAGATCAGCCCCCTCCCTCTTGACCTTCTGGAAAAAAAGTGAAAACATGGCTATTTGAACAAGCCTTTGGGATCTAATGCAACAGTCAAACATGGAATTAGATGAACTTGAACATTGGAACGATTCAGACAACGATTATTGGACAATGAGTCTAACAATGAAAGCAGTGGTTTGATATGCTTTATTGAATGCATTTTTAATTATGTGAATTGTATATTGTTAGGCATCGAATGGCTACCTTGTTGTAAGCTGCCTTCGGGTTCAAGAAAGGCGAGATAGAAATACCGTAAATAAGCCAATAAATGTGTGTGTGTGTGTGTGTGGTTTTTTTGTTTGTTTATAAATAATTTTTATTGAAATTTTCAAATAAGTACATAAAAATAAAAATGATAATAATAAAAAAGAATAATAATAGTTTTTTAAAAGCCTTAATTTCTAGTTGTTGTTGTTGTTTATTTGTTCAGTCGCTTCCAACTCTTTGTGACCTCATGGACCAGCCCACGCGTGAGCTTCCTGTCAGCCGTCACCACCCCCAGCTCCTTCAGAGTCAAGCCAATCATTAATTTGTTATTTGTTCAGTCACTTCCAACTTTTTGTGACCTCATGGACCAGCCCACACCAGAGCTCCCTGTCAGCCGTCACCACCCCCAGCTCCTTCAAGGTCAAGCAAGTCACTTCAAAGATCCCATCCATCCATCTTGTCCTTGGTTGGCCCCCCTCTTCCTTTTTCCTTCCTTTTTCCCCAGCATAATTGTCTTCTCTAAGCTTTCTTGTCTTCTCATTATGTGGCCAAAGTACTTCATCTCTATTTCGGGCTAATAAGCGTTTGGGCTAATAAGCGTGTGTGTGGGAGCCCCCGGTGGCGCAGTGGGTTAAAGCACTGAGCTGCTGAACTTGTTGATCGAAAGGTCGCAGGTTCGATTCCGGGGAGCGGCGTGAGCTTCCGCTGTCAGCCCTAGCTTCTGCCAACCTAGCAGTTCGAAAACATGCAAATGTGAGTAGAACAATAAGTACTGCTCTGGCGGGAAGGTAACGGCGCTCCATGCAGTCATGCCTGGCCACATGACCTTGGATGTGTCTACGGACAATGCTGGCTCTTGGCTTAGAAATGGAGATGAGCACCACACCCCAGAGTCAGACATGACTAGACTTAATGTCAGGGGACTACCTTTACCTTTACCTTTTAAGCGTGTGTGTTTTGATTTGACACCTAAAAAAGGGGGAAGAGGGACTCTAAGTTCGGAAGCCCCGCCCCTTTCCTTGAGGCTCCGCCCCCTTTCCTATCTCCGCCCTGCATGGCCCCGCCCCTCGCCTCTGATTGGGATATAGCTGTGAGGCTCCGCCCTCTTTCCCTTCTGAGGCTGTTGAGGGGCGTTCCTTTATCCTCCGTGGCCCCGCCCCTAGCCTCTGATTGTGTAGTTGCGAGGCTCCGCCCCTTTCCCCACTTTTGAGGCTGTTGAGGGGCGTTCCCTTCGCGCTGCATGCCCCGCCCCTCGTCTCTGATTGGCGCATGGCTGTGAGGCCCCGCCCTCTTTCCAAATTTACCATTGCTGATTGGAGTGTTTAAATCTCGGCGGGGCGGAACCAACGAGCTTGTGCAGCTGTCATGTCTGCCTGGCCTGGGAGCCTCCGCTTCGGAGGGAGCGACAGAGAAAGAGCGAAAGGAAGGCCAAGGCCGGGGCGGGGCTGCTCTGCGGAGGAGGATGCCGCCGCAGGTAAGTGCGAGGGCGCTCCAGAGCATGTGCAGAGCGCCTGCATTGGTTTTCGGGGGAGGATGGGCCTTGGAGCCCTGACCTGCCCTTGGTCTCTTCCGCAGCGGATCGGAGGCGGCGCCTGGAGGCGTTCCTGGCCCAGAAAGGGAGGCCCAGGCCGGCGGGAGGCAGGTGAGCAAGGAGGGACCCAGCAAGGCCTCTGATTGGAGGGAAATGGGTTTGTTTCTTGGCCAAGATCAGGGGTCCCCAAACTTTTTGAACAGAGGGCCGGGTCACAGTCCCGCAAACTGTTGGAGGGCCGGATTATAATTTGAAAAAAAAAATATGAATGAATTCCTATGCACTCTGCACATATATTATTTGCAGTGCAACCCCCCCCCCCAAAAAAAATCAAAAAACAAAGACCCAGACTTTTAAACAGAGACTGGATGTCCATCTGTCAGGGGTGATTTGAATGCAATATTCCTGCTTCTTGGCAGGGGGTTGGACTGGATGGCCCATGAGGTCTCTTCCAACTCTTTGATTCTATGATTCTATGAAAAATGTAATGTTAGTTTGTGGGATTAACAGAACTCAAAAACCACTGGACGAATTGACACCAATTCTGGACACAAGACACCTAACAACCCAATGTATGTCCTTCACTCAAAAAAATTGATATTATCATCTGGGAGTTGTAGTTGCTGGGATTTATAGTTCTGCTACAATCACAGAGCATTTTGAACCCCACCAACGATGGAATTGAACCAAGCTTGGCACACATTTCTCCCATGACCAACAGAAATTACTGGAAGGGTTTGGTGGGCAGTGTCCTTTGGTTTTGGAGTTGTAGTTCACCTACATCCAGAGAGCACTGTGGACTCAAACAATGATGGATCTGGACCAAACTCTACACGAATACTCAATATGCCCAAATGTGAACACTGGTGGAGTTTGGGGAAAATAGAATCTTGACATTTGGGAGTTGCTGGGATTTATAGTTCACCTACAATCAAAGAGCATTCTGAACCCCATTAACGGTGGAATTGAACCAAACTTGGCACACAGTTCTCCCATGACCAACAGAAATTACTGGAAGGGTTTGGTGGGCAGTGTCCATTGGTTTTGGAGTTGTAGTTCACTTGCCTCCATAAATCACTGTGGACTCAATGATAGATCTGGACCAAACTTGGCACTGATATTCAATATGTCCAAATGTGAACACTGGTGGCGTTTGGAGGTTGTATTTGCTGGGATTTATAGTTCAATCAAAGAGCATTCTGAACTCCACCAATGATGGAATTGAACCAGTCTTGGTACACAGAACTCCCATGAACAACAGAAAATACTGGGTTTAGTGAGCATTGACCTTGAGTTTTGGAGTTGTAGTTCACCTGCCTTCGCCATGCCGGCGTTCCCTGGCCGCGCCCACCCAGCGCCACTCCGTCAATTGCGGACACCCTCTGCTCCGGCCTGCTCTGCTCTGCAGAGGACCCACCTGGGAGGCTTCTCCCTCCCACACAGGCAGAGCGGCCGGAGCAGAGGGTGTCCGCAATTGGCGGAGCGGCGCCGGGTGGGCGTGGCCAGGCCGCACGGGCCAGAGAAATGCTCTCGACGGGCCACATATGGCCCACGGGCCGTAGTTTGGGGACCCCTGGCGTAGATCATTCCCTTTCACTTGAATTTGGAACATTATTATATAATATTGTTATATTATTATATTGTGTTATTATTCTCTTGTATTATATTATAGCATTGTTATTTGTTTATTTATTGACAGTATTTATATTCCGCCTTTCTCATCCACAGGCAAATATTCAATGCCAATTAGACACACAACATATAGAGACAGACACAGAGGCAATTTAACATTCCAGCTTTTCCGCTTCATGAAGCTATGCTCAATTCCGGCCACAGGGGGAGCTGCTGCTTCACCGTCCACTTGTGACACCTCTATGGAGTACTTCCTCATTCTTCTGCACACTGCTGGAAGATTTTATGGCATCGTAAATTAGTTAAATTAGCTTCCCCGCATAAAACGGTACCTAAATTTCTACCTTGACAGATGCAACTGTCTTTTGGGCTGCATAAGTCAACAGCAAGCTAGATTATTAATGGTCAGGAGCTCACTCTGACCCGGGCTGGCTTCGCACTCACAACCTCTCGGTCAGTAGTGATTTAATGCAGCGGCTCCCAGCTAGCTGCAACACAATCCAGTCCTATGCACAAGTATGCGGGCTATCAATATTACCTATATAAATAAAAATGTAATGTTCGGATTAACATAACTCAAAAACCACTGGACGAATTGACATGAAATTTGGACACTACACCCCTAAGAGACCAACGAGTGACCATCACTCACAACCACCACCACCCCCCAAAAAAAATAGTTGGACTTAAAAACTCAAAAAAAGCTAAATGGCGATACAGAAAAAAATGGAAGAGAGAGGGAAGGAAGGGGAGAAAGAAATAAAGGAAGGAAGGAAGGAAGGAAGGAAGGAAGGAAGGAAGGAAGGAAGGAGAAAAAGAGGGGTGGGAGAAGGAAAGAGAGAAAGAAGCATGGGAAAAAAGAGCAAAGGAAGGGTGAACTATAACTCCCATGCAGGTAGATCGGTCCCCTCACAAACATTTGCAGTATGTTCTGTTTGTCACCACAGTTCTGTGTGCCATGTTTAGTCCAGATCCGTCATTGGTATATTTGAGTGCTCTGTGTGCAGGGTGAACTACAACCCCCACACGGGTGGGTTGGTTCCTCACAAACACCTTTGAGTCTTGGCCAGTTCCTTGGGGCGGGGGGGCTACCAGGGTACCTGGCCCTCCAAACAACTTTTCTCCCCCAAATAGGCCCTACTTGAAGGACAGGACCAATGGGCAGGCCTTGGCATCCTCCAGACCGGGCTCGGTAAGTGGACGCCAAGCAACACTCTTGTGGGTTTTGGGAGGGGGTGTTCCTCCCTTATTTGGGGGCTCCAAATAAGCCCCCAAATAAGTCCAGAGGGTCCAGAGGGAGGGAGACAGGGGTGCATTCAAGCTCTTGAGCCCCTTATTGACCTGCTTGGTTTCCTAGAAGGCTGTTCTCTCTTTCCAGATGGCCAGGACGGAGCGGAGGAAGGCCACTCCAAGCCAACCCAAGGAGGCCCCTGTCAAGAAAGTAGTACTCAGAGCACCCCACCCCACTGCGACAACAAAGCCCCCGACAGCAAGGTCCCACTTTCCCCAGGAGCCCCCTCTTCGCTCAAAGAAGCCCCCCACCCAAAGCCACCCTGAGAAGCCACTCAGGAATGACCACAGCAAAGGAAGGCAGAAGGCAAAAGATGGGAAAGAGAACGCTGGCGTCGGAGTGACCGCAGTCTGGCCAACTCAGAAGAGGGCCGTTTCTGGACCGGTGTTTGGAGACCAAGGCTCTGGTTGCAGTGCATTCAAGCAGCCTGCTCTTTTGGGGGGCAGGGGGGCTCTCTCTGTGAGGGGCAACTCAGCTCTTCCTCTAAAGGAGCACCAGACTCCCCTCTGTCCCCCGGCCCTTCCAGGCAAGAGGCCCCCCACTGATCCAAGGCCCACTCCCGCAAGGAGCCATTCAGCTGCACCCAGAAGCGGAGCCCAGAGGAAGCAAGGCAGCTTCCGGCAACGGCCAAGGACCCCCAACACAAAGCATAGACCCCCAGCTTCTGCAAGCCACACAGCGCCTGCCTGTGGGGGACTCCAAAGCAGCAGGAGAAGGCCCTCCAAACCCAGGCAGCCAGATGTGGGTCCAGGCCAAGAACTCAAGACCCCTTCTGCTCAGGACCGGAGGCAAGTGCGGCAAGTGGCCTTTGCAATTTAACAACAATAACACTACGTAACATGATTTTTATTCCTGGGATATTATTTATTTATATCCCGCTTTATCTCACCATACGGAGACTCAAAGCGGCTCACAATTAAAAATATTATAGTACAACTTAAAATTTAGGGGTTTTTTTGGGGGGGGGGGTTGTCATGTCAGGAGCGACTTGAGAAACTGCAAGTTGCTTCTGGTGTGAGAGAATTGGCCGTCTGCAAAGATGTTGCCCAGCAGACGCCCGGATGTTTTGATGTTTTAACATCCTTGTGGGAGGCTTCTCTCATGTCCCCGCATGAGGAGCTAGAGCTGACAGAGGGAGCTCATCTGCACTCTCTCCGGATTTGAACCTTTAGGTAATTTAGGTAAAGGTAAAGGTAAAGGTTTTCCCCTGACATTAAGTAAGTCCAGTCGTGTCTGACTCTGGGGTGTAGTGCTCATCTCCATTTCTAAGCCAAAAAGCCGGCGTTGTCTGCAGACACCTCCAAGGTCATGTCGCCGGCATGACTGCATGGAGTGCCGTTACCTTCCCGCCAGAGCAGTACCTATTGATCTACTCACATTTGCATGTTTTCGAACTGCTACGTTGGCAGAAGCTGGGGCTGACAGTGGGAGCTCACACCACTCGCTGGATTCGGACCTGCAACCTTTCGGTCAACAAGCTCAGCAGCTCAGTGGTTTAGCCCACTGCGCCACCAAGGGCTCCCTTAAAACTTAAAATTTACTAATATACAATAATAAAACAGTATGATTACATATTATATATTATTATATATTATCAGCAGTATTTTATTTAATTATATATTATCAACAGTATTTTATTTAATATTTTAGTATTATTGCTTTACAATATTATTATATATTATTCTATTGTATTACTATTAGTATTATATTGTATTACAGTATAATATTAATATTATATTAGCATCACATAATATTAATATTATCTCTCTCTCTCTCTCTCTCTCTCTCTCTATATATATATATAAAAATAGCAATTCGAAAACTTGCTAATGTGAGTAGATCAATACGTACCGTACCAGCGGGAAGGTAAAGGCGCTCCATGCAGTCAACGCCATGCAGTCATGCCCATGGCCATATGACCTCAGTGATGTCTACAGACACCGGCCCTTTGGCTTAGAAATGGAGATGAGCACAACCTCCAGAGTCGGACACAATTGGACTTAATATCAGGGGAAAACCTTTACCTTTACCTTTTATTATTATATTGTTCTATACTATTATACTGCAATATATTATATTATATTATATTATATTATATTATATTATATTATATTATATTATAATTACATTATTATATTGTACTGTATCATTATACCACAATATATATATATTACACAGTACCAGTATATTATACTATTAGTACTATGTAATACATTGTGCTATATCATAAGTTGTAGTATATATAATATATAATATAATATATTACATTATTATATATTATACTGTATAATTATTATTATTAGTATTGTTATATTTCAGTATTATTATTTCTATATATTCTCTCACACCAGAAGCAACTTGCAGTTTCTCAAGTCGCTCCTGACAGAAATTTTTTTTTGCATATAATATAATATATAATTATAATAACTTAATTTATACTCTGCCCTATCTCCAAACAAACAAACAAACAAAAAGGCAAACATTCAGTGCCAGTGTATAGAGAATGTGGACTATGGACCATGGGATAAGAGTGAGATTACAATAATGTCACATTCAGGATGCAAAAGACACACTGACACATTATGGGAGCCCATGGCTTGGGCTGGGCCTTCCTCCTTGCCTGCCTGTTTCCTTCCCCTGGGCCTGTGCCTCTCCCCTCTCCCCAGCCTGGATTTCTCTACCTGCCCCTCCGTCCTCCCAGTTCTGCTCCAGAGGGAGACAGGCAGGCTCTATGGAACAACCAGTCCGCGGATCCTAATGGCAGCTCCGGCCTTGATGGGATTACATTGTGATGTGTTTCTTGGACATCCAGCAGATGGCGCTGTTTGGGATGCCAAGCATGTTTTTACCTGTCACAAGTATGACATCTATGTAATAGTAAGTATGCAAATACATAAAAATAGTCACCTGATCGAATGCTATGTTGTGTCCAAATTTGGAAGCAATCGGTGAAGTATTTTGGGAGATTTGAGGTCATTCACAAATGGACATTTACATTTGTATTTATATAGATGATGATGATGATGATGATGATGATGATGATGATGATGATTATTATTTAGTAGTAGTAGTAGAAAAGCCCCAGGTATTAATAATTATAATTATAATGATAATTATAATAGTTATAATAATGTATTGTTGAAGGCTTTCATGGCCGGAATTGCTGGGATATTGTAGGTTTTTTCGGGATATATGGCCATGGTCTAGAGGCATTCTCTCCTGATGTTTCGCCTGCATCGATGCAGGCGAAATGTCAGGAGAGAATGCCTCTACACCATGGCCATATAGCCCGAAAAAACCTACAACAACCCAATAATAATAACAATAACAACAACAACAACAACAACAGAGAAGGCTTTTTTTGTTTTGTTTTGGTGGGTTTTTTTGGAGGGGGGTTGTTTGTTTGCTTGTTTGTTTGGTGTGAGAGAATTGGCCGTCTGCAAGGATGTTGCCCAGGGGACGCCCGGATATTTTGATGTTTTACCATACTTGTGGGAGGCTTCTCTCATGTCCCCACATGGAGAGCTGGAGCTGACAGAAGGAGCTCATCCACGCTCTCCCCAGTGATCATGACACATACCATAGTGCAATCAGTGTATTGAGGGAACAAGAAGGGAAGATGCAACTGGGCAAAGCTTGAAGTGGGGGGCCACCTATGCCTCTTTCCTGGGGGGGGGGAGACCGGAGCCTCCTGTGAGCCCTTTTCCCCTCAGGAACAAAGCAGGGGTCCTTCTTTTGTGTCTCTACTGTCAGCAGACCCTCCTTGTGATGGTGCGCCTTCCTCTGCCTTTTTAGGAAGTTGCTGGAGGACTGGCTGGTGTCCCGAGGAAAATGTTACAAGAGGCCCCCCATGCGCCCCACTGTCCCAAAACCTCCAAAGGCAAAGTCCAGCCTGAACCTCTCCTTCTGGGGCCCCTTGGAGGAGGAGGAAGAGAAGAAGAAGAAGGAAGAGGAAGAGAGAAAAGAGCAGCAGTACCTGGCCAACAAGATCGTGGACACCTTGGCAGAGTGCCGGAAGCTGGCAGAAGAGGCAGGTGTCCGGAGTGGGGAGCTTCTTTCTCACTTGTTGGGGATGTAGCTGGGCAATGGAAGAGAAGGAGACCAGTTTGGCTTGTTTGCCTCCCAGTTCCTTTATAGCAGGCATGGCAGGCCAGTAGGCTGTTAGGAATTGTGGGAGTTGACATCCAAAACACCTGGAGGGAGGGCCCCAGTTGGCCCATGCCTGTTTTATAACCAGGAGTGGGCTACATTTCTCCAGAGATGCGACTGGCAGGAATGAGAGACAGGGCCTTCTCAGCGGTGGCCCCTCAGCTATGGAACAACCTCCCTAGGGATATTAGATCAGCCCCCTCCCTCCTAACATTTTGAAAGAGAGTCAAAACCTGGCTTTTTGAGCAAGCATTTGCAGATGCAGTGTAATAGGCTATTTTAGATCCGTGGAACGATTAGAGGATGGGAAATGATTTTAGTAATGAGATGTTGAGGACTTGTGTTTTATTGTTTTTGTTTTGATTTTATTGTTTTTTATTTGTTTATATTATATGTTAATATTTTAATTATATTTTATGTTATTGGGGGCATTGAATTTTGCCGTTTGTAAACCGCCCTGAGAAAGGGGGTATATAAATATGGTAAATAAATAAATAAACAGCAGGCAGTGGGAAAAGGCAACAGCCTCATGCCAGCTTCTTTGGGCCACTATTGTGCCAACATCATATGAAAGTGTTTGAGATTCAGGCAGTGCAATACCGGCTAAACTGTGTAATTTCTCCGTGATAATACGGCATGTCTCATTTAGAGCCATATCTACTGTTTTAGCGTGGTGAGTTGTGTTCCACACTGGGCATGCATACTCAGCAGCAGAGTAGCATAGCGCAAGGGCAGATGTCTTCACTGTGTCTGGTTGTGATCCCAGGTTGTGCCAGTCAGCTTTCGTATGATATTGTTTCTAGCACCCACTTTTTGCTTGATATTCAGGCAGTGCTTCTTGTAGGTCAGAGCACGGTCCAGAGTGACTCCCAGGTATTTGGGTGCGCTGCAATGCTCCAGTGGGATTCCTTCCCAGGTGATCCTCAGAGCTCGGGATGCTTGTCTGTTCTTGAGATGAAAGGCACATGTCTGTGTTTTAGATGGGTTGGGGATCAGCTAGTTTTCCCTGTAATAGGCAGTAAGAGCACCTAGAGCTTTGGAAAGCTTCTGTTCTACCATCTCAAAGCTCCCTGCTTGAGCAGTAATGGCACGATCATCAGCATAGATGAAACTCTCTGTCCCTTCTGGCAGTGGCTGGTCATTTGTGTAGATGTTGAACATGGATGGAGCAAGCACACTCCCCTGGGGCAGGCCGTTCTTCTGTTTCCGCCATCTGCTTCTCTGGCCCTGGAACTCAACAAAAAAGCTCCTGTTTTGTAGCAGGTTTCCTATGAGGCGGGTGAGGTGGTAGTCCTTGTGATATTATACATTTTTCTCAGGAGGAGGCGGTGGTTCACAGTATCATAAGCTGCTGAGAGGTCTATGAAGACAGCTCCTGTGATCTGCTGCCTTTCAAAGCCATCTTCTATGTGCTGAGTCAGGTTCAGCACTTGCGATGTGCAGCTTTTGCCTTTCCTGAAGCCAACTTGCTGTGGAACCTCCTTGTGGCAACACTAGAGGCACTCCAAGTGGCCAGATACTGGTCAAAGGACATTTAATCAACTACCAAGCTTGCAAACTTTGTGTTTTGTGTGTTTGTTCGTTCTGTTAAAAATGTAATACAACTGTCTGGTTGCTCCTGACACGATAAATAAATAAATATGAAAGTGTGCTCACAGGGATCCCCTTGGGCACCTATTCCAGCCTCCTTACAGCCTTGTGCCCGTTCTGATTTCTTATTTCCTTCTTCTCTCCCTCTTTAGGGTCTCCCTGCTGAGCAGATCCTTGCGACGCTGACCCGCATCCCGCACGTGGAGAAGTTTGCCCAGTTCTGGGTCTGCAAAGCCACACTGGAGGCACGGAGGGGCACCTTGGACGTGACAGGGCTCTACGAAGCTGCCCTCTTTGCCGGGGCCACGGTGAGTGGAGGCCTCGGAGCTCAAAAAACACTCACACAGAGCAGCAGCAGCAACATATAACAGTTTAGAAAGGCAATAGCGAAGCCTCAGAGCACAACAGCAGAGCAAACAAGCTCCAGCAACTCAAGGAGCAGAGTCAAGCTTAAGCTTAGTAAAGGTAAAGGTTTCCACTGACATTAAGTCTAGTTGTGTCCAACTCTGGGAATCTAGTGCTCATCTCCATTTCTAAGCCGAAGAGCCAGCGTTGTCCATAGATATCTCATGTGACCGTCATGACTGCATGGAGCGTCCTTACCTTCCCACTGAAGCAGTACTTTGTATTGTTTTTGTATTATTGCTGTTATTGTTGTTGTGTTGTGGGCTCGGCCTCATGTAAGCCGCACCGAGTCCCTCGGGAGATGGTAGCGGGTTACAAATAAAGTCTTATTATTATTATTATTACTTAATGATCTACTCACACTTGCATGTTTTTGAACTGCTAGGTTGGCAGCAGCTGGGGCTAACAGCGGGAGCTCACTCCTCTCCCCGAATTTTATTTATTTATTTATTTTATTCACGAGATTTATATGCCGCCCTTCTCACCCCGAAGGGGACTCAGAGCGGCTTACAAGTAAAAAGTAAATACAATATATTATATTATTAACATAGCACGATATTAATATTATATATTACATTGTACTATAACATTATACTGTGATATTATTAGTACTATTACATTTAATATAAAATATATAATTACAATATCATATTATTATTATTAGTATTATATTGCATTAAAAGGTAAAGGTTGTCCCCTGACATTATGTCCAGTCATGTCTGACTCTGGGGTGTGGTGCTCATCTCCATTTCTAAGCCAAAGAGCCGGCATTGTCCATAGACACCTCCAAGGTCATGTGGCCGGCATGACTGTATGGAGCGCCCTTACCTTCCCGCTGGAGCGGTATCTATTGATCTACTCACATTTGCATGTTTTCGAACTGTTAGGTTGGCAGAAGCTAGGGCTGACAGCGGAAGCTCACGCTGCTCCCCAAAATCGAACATGCGACCTTTCGGTCAACAAGCTCAGCAGCTCAGCGGTTTAGCCCGCTGCGCTACTGGGGGCTCAATATTGTATTACAGTATAATATTATCAATATTATATTATATTATATTATATTATATTATATTATAAGCACAGTGCAGGAGACAAGATGGAACTGCCTTCCTGGCCCCTCTCTTCATTCTGATCTCATAATTTGAACCACCAACTTTTCAGTCAACAGGTTCTGTCAGAAATATTAAAAATTAACTAGGCATTTTTAATCACAAAAAATGTGAGGGGTTAAATAGGTGCAATAATTAAGCAAAAGTTGTATTTCTATATAAGCAGGTGTGCCTATAGCTTAGTAGCTGTCAGTCTGAGGTAAACCTCAGTGGGAGAAAGATCTCTGCCTGTGAGAAGGCCTCACAGTGTGAGGTAGAATCATAGAATCCTAGAGTTGGAAGAGACTTGGTGAGCCATCTGGTCCAACCCACTACCAAGAAGCAGGGAAATCTTATTCAAAGCACCCCCGACAGATGGTCACCCAGCCTCTTTTTGAAAGCCCCTAAAGAAAGAGCCTTTACCACACTCCGGGGCAGGGAAAGAGTTCCACTGCTGAACAGCTCTCTCTCTCACGGTCAGGAAGCTCTTCCTCATGTTCAGGTGGAATTTCCTTTTCTGTACTTTGAAGCCATTGTTCCATTTCTAACCTGGGGGTCAGGATCTCTGGATGGGGAGGTCACGAGGGGGTGTCAGAGGGCTCTCCAAAGATCACAAGAAAACAAGGTATTTTCTGTTGAGATTCTGTGTTGGAAGTTTGGCCCAATTCTATTGTTGGTGGGGTTCAGAATGCTCTTTGATTGTAGGTGAACTATAAATCCCAACAACTACAACTCCCAAATGTCAAGGTCGATTTTCCCCAAACTCCACCAGTGTTCACACATGGACATATTGAGTATTTGTGCCAAGTTTGGTCCAGATCCATCATTGTTTGAGTCTACAGTGCTCTCTGGATACAGGTGAACTAAAACTCCCAAACTCAAGGTCAATGCCCACCAAACCCTCCCAGTATTTTCTGTTGGTCATGGGAGTTCTGTGTGCCAAGTTTGGTTCAATTCCATCATTGGTGGAGTTCAGAATGCTCATTGATTGTAGGTGAACTATAAATCCCAGCAAGCAAACTTCTTTTACTTGCTGTGATTACTGTTCAAACACTTGGTCCCATAGCCAGGGCTTAAGTTTCCTTCTGAAAGACAGGAGGGAGGTAGCCAATCCGATGTCCCTGAGGCGGGAGTTCCACAGATGGGGGGCCACTGCAGAGAAGGCCTTGTCCCTCGTCTCCACCAGTCACATTTGCGATGGTGGTGGGATCAAGAGCAGGGCCTCTCCAGATGATCTTAAATTTCGTAACAGGAGATACGTTCAGACAGGTAGTTTGGACCAGAACAGTTTAGGGCTTTAAAGGTTAAAACCAGCACTTGAATTGTCCAGAGGAGCGCGACTAAAATGAGCAAAGGTCTGGAGAACAAGCCCTATGAGGAGCGGCTTAAGGAGCTGGGCATGTTTAGCCTGAAGAAGAGAAGGCTGAGAGGAGATATGACAGCCATGTATAAATATGTGAGAGGAAGCCACAGGGAGGAGGGAGCAAGCTTGTTTTCTGCTTCCTTGGAGACTAGGACGCGGAACAATGGCTTCAAACTACAAGAGAGGAGATTCCATCTGAACACGAGGAAGAACTTCCTGACTGTGAGAGCCGTTCAGCAGTGGAACTCTCTGCCCTGGATTGTGGTGGAGGCTCCTTCTTTGGAAGCTTTTAAACAGAGGCTGGATGGCCATCTGTCAGGGGTGATTTGAATGCAATATTCCTGCTTCTTGGCAGGGGGTTGGACTGGATGGCCCAGGAGGTCTCTTCCAACTCTTTGATTCTATGATCTATGATTCTATGTGCTTGGAAGCTGATCAACAGCCAGTGGAGCTGGCGTAACAGAGGAACTGTGTGCTCCCTGTGCACTGCTACAGTGAGCAACCTGGCTACTGACTGTTGGACTAATTGAAGCTTCTGGGCAGTCTTCAGAGGCAGCCCCACATAGAGTGTGTTGCAGTAGTCTATTCGGAATAAAGGGATTCTTTGTAGTGGCGGTGGGGTTCGCAGGAAAAGGGTGAGGATGAGTCACCGCCCGGCAGCTCAACCCATACAACCTGGAGTTACTAAGGGCTAGTTTCTTATTCTTCCTCTTGTTGCAGCCACTGCAGGAGCTGCAAGACGCCATCGCGTGTATTTTGAAGCATGTCAGTGTGCCATCCAGGGGTGAGTGTGCCATGGGGGCCTTTTGAATGACAGAGTCCGTACCTGTGAGCCCCTCTGTAGTGTGTTTCTCTTCTGCCTCTGCAGCCAGCCCTGTCCCAAAGAAGGAAGAAGAGAATGCGGACCCTCTTCAGAGCCCACTGCAAAGCCCATCATGGGCTAAACCCTGCTCGGCTATCAAGCTCCAGGTTCTTTCCCTGCCCAGGTAAGAGCCTCACGCGTACACAAAGCTTGGCCTTTGCTCCCTTATTTCCCCAATGAGATGCGATAATCTTCCTTGATGCTCTTGGTCTGCTTGAGGAAGGGAGGGAGGAAGGAAAGAAGGAAGGAAGGGGTGTGTGTGAGAGAAAGGAAGGGATGGACCTCTTCGCTTTCTGCCTTCCAGGTCCAGCAAGCGACTCCCCCGGCCAGAGGTGAGGCTCCTGACCCCTGTGCGGCGCTCCCTGCGCATTGAGGGTGCCACCGCTTCCTACCCACAGATGCTGAGGGACCACGACCCCGTTGTCTCCTCCCTAGATGAAATTGTGGCTGCAGAACATGGGAGCCAGTTCCTCTTCCGCAGCAACGCAGCTCTGCC